>JACTOM010000919.1:224130-234139 GCA_015832385.1 Elymnias hypermnestra | reverse complement strand
TACCTGGGACACATAGTCCAGCTAGGTAGGTCCAATTTCGAGAAAGAGGTCAACCGCCGAATCCAACTCGGTTGGGCAGCGTTCGGGAAGTTCCGGAAGACTTTTTCGTCCAATATCCCTCAGTGCCTGAAGACCAAAGTCTTCGAACAGTGCGTGTTGCCAGTGATGACCTACGGTTCTGAGACGTGGTCGCTGACTATGGGCCTCATGCGGAAGCTCAGAGTCACTCAGCGTGCGATGGAGAGGGCTATGCTCGGAGTTTCTCTACGCGATCAAATCAGAAATGAGGAGATCCGTAGCAGAACCAAAGTCACCGACATAGCTCTACGAATCGCGAACCTGAAGTGGCAATGGGCGGGGCACATAGTCCGACGAACCGATGGACGTTGGGGTCGGAAAGTGCTGGAATGGCGACCCCGCACTGGACGACGCAGTGTAGGAAGACCCCCCACAAGGTGGACCGACGATATAAGGAGGATCGCCGGTAGCCGCTGGAGCCAGGCGGCACAAGATCGGGTCTTGTGGGCATCATTTCGTGAGACCTATGTCCAGCAGTGGACGTCCATCGGTTGAAGCGACGACGACGACGACGATGATATATTCTATAATATTGTCCAACATTTTTTGTCCTATCATTAATACTCTTCACAGCGTATGCGATGAAAGACACCTTCGGTTGGTTTTAATAGGAACTTCTAAAGATTTCTATAGTAATCTAGTACTAAATATAGCCTATGGTACTCAGTGATAATGTAGCTTTCTAATGAAAAAAGAATTATTAAAATCAGTCCAGTACTTTTTGAGTTTATTCGTTACATACACAAATACAAATCTTTCCTCTTTATAATATTAGTGTAGATAACAAAATCGGCGGATACAATTTGGTGTTGTAGCTACATATCTATCAACTCCATCCGAAAACGCTTAATAAGGACTGTAACACATCACGTGCGGCGGAAGGAGAAGCCCCGCCATTTTAAAGTTGAAGCTGCAACGTTCATTTAAGTTTCAATCATCAACTCTCTTTAAAATCTATCGATTATTAGCAAATTCTATATTAACCGTTAAGAGACGTATTTACGTATAACAAATGGACGTGTCTATAACACATTTTTTGTGAGCGCTTACATCACAAAAGGATTTAAACATATTAAGTGACATCTCTAGAAATCTGGCAGTTTCTTAAAGAAACGTTTAGTTACCCTTAAAGCAGTTGTCACTTTTAAGTGGCCCACTGGAGCTTGAATCAGGGTTAAATGAACAGAGTTTATTGATCTGACATACTTCGTGCCAGTTTGCGTAGTCTGAACTAAATGCCATCATTAATATATTGTTAGACGGCCTCGCTGGGGCAATGATTCGTATACTTCGCTAACAGAAGACATTGGTTTGATTCCCGATAGAGTTATTTTAGAAGAAAATTTCGACGCACTAAAGATGAGGAGTCAGCATTACGTTCCTTCGTGACCTGTTCAGAAAAGAGCCCAGAACAGTCTGGTATCCTTTTGTGTATCGTTATCGTTACAGTGTAATATGGATTTGTTGAGAAGAATTCGTCCGATCCCTCAGTGCCTGAAGACAAAGCTCTTCGAATAGTGCGTGTTGCCAGTGATGGCATACGGTTCTGAGATGTGATCGCTGACTATGGGCCTCATGCGGAAGCTCAGAGTCACTCAGCGTACGATAAAGAGGGCTATGGTCGGAGTTTCTCTACGTGCTCGAATCAGAAATGAGAAGATCCGTAGCAGAACCAAAGTCACCGACATAGTCCTACAAATCGCGAACCTGAAGTGGCAATGGGCAGGGCACATAGTCCGACGGACCGATGGACGTTGGGGCCCGATGGTGCTGGAGTTGTGACCCCGCACCGGACGCCGCGGTGTAGGCAGACCCCCCACAAGGTGGACCGATGATATAAAGAGGGTCGCCGGTAGTCGCTGGAGCCAGGCGGCGGCAAGATCGGGCCTTGTGGACGTCATTACGTAAGACCTATGTCCAGCAGTGGACGTCCATCGGTTGAAGCTACGACGACGACCCAAAGAACATTCAAAGCAGACGAAGTCGCGGGTTCAGCTAGTATCTCATATATCCGTGACAATATTCACGAGTGAAGAAGGCTCAGAAATCATTTGTTGGGTTGAACATACGCATTTTTAATAAGATACCTCATTCAGTTTTAGATAATTTTAAGAAATACGTCAAAAACATACTTTTACAAAAGGTAGACCGATGACATAAAGAGGGTCGCCGGTAACCGCTGGAGCCAGGCGACGCAAGATCGAGATTTGTGGGCATAACTTCGTGAAACCTATGTCCAGCAGTGGATGTCCATCCAGATTGAATCGGCGATGACCAGGAATCACTCGCAAGCATTATTATCGCGTAAGTAATATAATAAATGACATCTCTATAACGTCTTCTGGGAGTTTGTAATAGAAACGTATACAATCATGACTATTCAAAAGAGACCTAGTTTATGTGGGAGCACGTTTACCTTCACGGGGACAAGAAGGGAAAAAGAGAGTCTGAATTACGTTGAAAATTTATAAAACAGTTAACGTGGGCCGCGTCTAGTTTTCAAAGTTCAATTATTCATCATAAGACTTGGCGACTGCTGAAAGAAATGAATTCTCTTTAACATGGTACTATGTCAACGTAGTTAATAAATAGTATAAAAATAGCTTGTTTCATCATCCAGTAAAAAGTTCGCTATATTTACTATTCATTAGCCAATGTATTGTTAGAATGCTTAATAGGAATAAGAGCTAAAGGTAACTCAAAGGCTTTCTTAGAGTCTAAAGCGTATACTACAGTTCTTTGGTGAAGGCCCAGAGAAGAACCTAGAAAAACACATATTAATTGGAAAAATGGAAAGCAAAAGACCCAGAGGCTAAAGTCCGGAGCGTTGGTCCGATCAGGTAGCGGAAGAGCTAAACACCAAAGCCAATCAGACAATCTACAAAGCTACAGATCGGCATAATGGTGCAACCTCCTTCGTCGTCAACATCATGATGCTTAGTAGTGAGCTACGACCAGAGGAAGAGGAGCCAATCCATTTTTAAAAACTTAATAGGAATAAGATCGAAAGGTAACTCAAAGGCTTTCTTAAAGTTTAAAGCGCATACTACAGTTCTTTGGACCTAGATAACCTAGAGAAACTCATTTTAACTGGAAAAATTGAAAGCAAAGACCCAGAGGCTAAAGTACGATCAGATAGCGGAACAGCTGGATATCAAAGCCAATCATGCAATAACTACCAATCAGCAAAGATGGCACAACCTACTTCGTGAGCTACGACCATTGGAGGAGGAGGAGCCAATCCATAGTTAAAATACCAAATAGGAACAAGAGCTAAAGGTAACTCAAAGGCTTTCTCAAAGTCTAAAGCCTATAATACAGTGTCATGGACTTAGATGATCTACAGAAATTCATTTTAACTGGGAAAAAATAGAAGTCAAACGATCCAGAGGCTGGAGTGCGAAACGATGGTCCGATCAGGTAGCCAAGCAGCTAGATACCAAAGCCAACCAGGTTAAGCTACCGATCAGCAAAGATAGCACAAACAACAAACAAGCGGCCAACAAACAAACCCCTAGCAAACTACAAGAGCTGTCACTTAATAAATTTTGGGAGGAAATGAGTTGCTCTTATCATAAAACAGTAAATAATAATGACTGTATTGTAATGGTGATGATGAAAAAGGGGGCATCCTGAGTTGGTGGGCTCTTTTCAGGACAGGGTTCTTCGATATTGCCATCAGTCGTACATTGGAATAATGTATGGGAAAAATATACTTGACGAATCAAAAGTGCTGTAAAAGCCTACTTCAAAGATTGCCAAGCAATCTCCAAAAGAACTGATTAATAAAAGCCGTCGAAAAACAAAAGTTATGACCGTAAAGAACTATAACAAAGCAGGGTACATTCTTCTAGTATTTGAATCGTTAAGATCATCGTCCGCTCGTAGGTGGCCTCGAAGTCGGTCATGGAGGGCCTTTGGTATCTGTGAGCCCCTTCGTAAGCTCACTCTTGCGAAGACAAGTAGACGCTCCGCCGTCTACTTGTCACCAGACGAGTATTTAATTACGAACTGTTATTTGCAGGAATATGGTTCGCCGAAATTGGCTATCTAATGTACGATTTTACGACTGACAAACGTGCACTATTGTGACAAGCAAACGACGGTGGTTGTTAATTTATTGGATAAAATTTGACTCCTATGATTGGCGTTTTATTTCTCACCAATCACAGGGTTTACATTAATTACACAAACAACTTTATTTTTAGAAATGACAAATATGTGTATACGCTATAGCTACAAACATTATATACAAACTTATAAATATCTATAGAGACTTTAAGTTGAAACAAAATATACTGTACAAACGATCGATGCTTAAGAATATCATTTAACGTATTATTTATAAATTAATGGGAAAAGTCGATTTACGAATTAAAGGGAAAAAGTCGCGAACAGTATCTTTATATAACGTTTTTGCAAGACATTTAAACGTTTATATTCTACAATGTATTGCCTTAGACCTTTTTCTATATATAAAGTACAGTTGTGACCTATGTTCTCACCGATCCCGTAGATTAGGAGGACGTCAGAGACATATACACGTGAATGAGAATATACACATATTGATATCTTACACTTATTCTTTTAAATGCCGTTCTTTGTGGAAAACAAAGACAAATTACATACATAGCATCACGCCTCATTCCCATAGGGGTAAACAGAGACAATATCGTCGGTTCAGCGGTTTAAAGTACTCTTGACTTGGCCCTTATTTAAAATGTCCTAGATTTGCTCCAGGAACGTTCACATTGGTCTTCCCCTTCCAACTTTCGCATTCACTCTTCACTCATAAATCCTTTTTATCAGTCTCCTTTCACTCATTTTCTCTACATACCCAAACCATCTAAGCATACCTTTCTCAATTTTAGTCACTACATCTTCTTTTATACCACAACGTTCTCTTATCACACTATTTCTTACTCTGTCACTCAGTTTTAATCCACTCATGCTTCTCAACGCTCTCATCTCTACCGCATTTATTTTACTTATGTGATTCTTCTGCCATACCCAACTGGAAACAAGTGGAAATACATTTATAAATAGACTATCTGTCTATTAAATTTCATTTAAACCGATACAGAAGCTTTGTCGTTTATAACATTAGGAAGGATTGTTATTTTACGTGTTATGCCATATTTTAAAGTGATGAAGGTTCAGAAATCATTTCTCGGGTCGAGCATACGCATTTTTAATAAGGTACCCGAATCACTTCTGGGTTTGCCTCCACATAGTTTTAAGAAATATGTTAAAAACGGTCTATTATCTGATGGCCTCGTTGGCGCAGTGGTACGAGTATTCGCTCTGCTAGCGGAGGTCCCGGGTTCGATCCCCGGTAGGACGAATTTATGAAATTACATTTTCTAATGTCTGAGTCTGGTNTCACAGTCAAGCGCTAATCTGTCCGCAATAAAAAAAAATATTACAAAAAGCATTTTATAATATTGAAAGTGTTTGCGACTTGATTCCATTTGCACATGTAACGTACAAAAACTATGTTTAAAGAAGTAACCGTTGAGTTTCTTGCCGGTTACTTCTCAGTGGAATCAACTTTCCGAATCGGTGGTAGATCTGTTACCAACAGACAGTCTACTGTCAAAAGTGCTTTTTGAGCCTACTTGAATAAATAGTGGGTTTAATTCAACATCTAGCTCTAAAAATGACGATACTTCCATCTCTTACATCCCCTTCTTTCCATTAAAAAGTAGCCTACGCCCTTTCTAAGGCTCTAGACTATCTGTATACCAAATTTTATTTAAATCAGTTCAGTAATTTCGGTGTGAAAGCGCAGACAAACAGAATTACTTTCCCATTTCAAGTGATATTAAAAGTTGCACGCGAGAAACGGATCAGATGACGTCTTTTCCGTGACAAGGCTGCAGCTGAAAATCGGGGCCGTGTGTCAGGTGTATGGCATACGGCATATGCCGAGCTGTACTGCCTTTTTGGGGCTGTGTGGGGGTTGCACGGCATTTGAATCACTTGTTGTAACTTAAATGCTGTGCAATCAATTAAAATAAATTATATTAATTGTTAAATTATGTTCAATTGTATCACACTGCTCTGAATAAAGTTTTCTTTCTTTTCTTTCTTTCATTTCTGATATTAGGTAAGTTTATGCCTTATGGTTGTAAGTTTCAATTTCTAGCTCTAAAAATGACGATGTTCCCAGCCTCTTGCAGCCCTTTTCTACATTAGTAATGAAGCCTATATCCCTTCTGAGGCTTCTAGATTATCTACCAAATTTCATTCAATAAAATCAGGTCAATAGTTTTGTCGTGAAAGCCCGACAGGCGCAATTACTTTGGCATGTATAAAATTAGTAGGGATTATTGTTACTTAGCTGTTTCTAACTAAAAATACAAAAATAAGAATTAAAAAGTATTTCAATCTAATAAAAAACCGAATAGGTTTGGAAAAACACGCAAACGAGGACGTTGAAATAAAATCAATTAACTTTTTATACGTGCACGTATCTCAAAATATTTTTATTGGGAAATGTGGCCAAAAAAAGCGTATTTTTGTTACCGATCGCCCAAAATATATGCCTCGCAATTCACACCTTATTTTATCTATGTAGGTCACCCGGAATCCCGTGGGCCGTTGCAGCTTCCTCACAAATGGTCTAGAATAAGTTGGTATTCATCATGAACATGTAGGTCAAATGTTTTGTATCTATTCTTTAATCCTCTTCAAAGACTAATTATATATTCATTTACTAGCTGTTCTGGCAAAAATGTTTCAATTTTGTTAATAAACGTGTCCAAAACTTAACCGGGACAAAAGCAATTCGTAATTAAAACAACGCGATCTTTACGCCCACATTCTCCCCAAAGTCCGTTAAATATTATAGTTGCGATCAGAAATCGCTGGATGTCAATGACTGGAGGACTTTGTAGTGCGAGTAGTATCCCCGGTAAGACGAATTTAGGAAATTGTATTTTCGAATTTGTCTGAGTCTGGACTGGTGGGAGGCTTCGGCCGTGGCTAGTTACCATCCTACCAGCAAAAACGTACCGCCAAACAAAGAGATTTGTGTTCCGGTACGATGCTGTGTAGAAACCGTAAGGAGGAAGGTAACTCTTAACACATTAGCGCACTTCCATCTTAGACTGCATCATCACTTACCTCTCAGGTGAGATCACAGTCAAGCGCTAATCTGTCAGATATAAAAAAAGGACCATCAAATGTTTGACAAGTAGGAATAGTTTCTAAGGGAAATTGTTGTTTTTACTATATTTCCTCAGCTTTCATATTCACTCAACTTTTCAACCTTCCACGAGTAATTCAAAACCAAAATCAGGCAAATCTGTCAAGCTGCTCTCCAGTTTTAGCGAGCATCAGAAACATCAATTATTTTTTATATATGTCGGACAATAAGAGAGAACGAGAGGAGAAGCATAAAGCACAGGGGCCTAGGGTTCTCCGTCGACATCGTCATTAATGGGATCCCTTATTTAATTTCTTATTCTGTGGGCGTTCGTGGGTAATGTTGGTGCAATCAAACACTTTGTTAATTAACTCGGATTATAATGCACAATCGCTTAATGTTCCCGATATCAATTTACACAAACTCATTAACACCAATAGCTAGGAACGCGACAGTTTCAATAGTCGACCACTCCGGCTGACTGCCACTCGAGAACTTCCGAGAGACGGGCCGGACTGCCACGCCGATACAAAGATCGCGCCAGCGTTCCACAGACTATTACACACGGACCAGCGATCCACAGACTCTTGCACTCCGACATATATATAAGTCGGAGTCAAATAGTTTCCGGAGCGCCAGCGTCATCTATCGGCGCTGGACGGAGTTAATGAGTCACAGGCTGGCGGTGTTCTTGACAGTTTTTGACTAACGGTCTATTAGAGCCATCGATGTTTGTGTAAATTGATATCGGGAACATTAAGTGATTGAAAGTGTTTGACTGCATCAACATTATCCACCGACGCCCACATTTTAATGTTGAATTATGGCCCCACTAATCACGATGTCGGCGGGAAGCTATTTTCTCATTCTCCGACTTACTAAGAGACATGTTAAAAATATTGACACTGTAAAGAAAAAGAATGCATAGGACACTGCCCTGTCGTCAAGTGGGTAGTTGTAGATTTTAGTAATGATTTAATGTGAACTCCCACTACGCCTTGAATACGAGTGGAGGGGGCACGAAGAGGAGCACAAACAGATCCACGAGCACAACATACCACGTCCTTCCACTTGCCACGATCCTTGCATATCTCCTTCGCTTCTTTCATTCTCATTACACCTTTCGTACAAGTTCGTCGGTTTTTAAAATGTCCTGGATTTGGTCCAGGAACGTGCGCCCTGGTCTTCCCTTTCCAACTTTACATTCTAGTATTCCATTCAATCATTCTCTCTACTTGCCCAAACCATCTAAGCATACCTTACTCGATTTTAGTCACTACATCTTCTTTTATTCCACAACTTTCGACCATAACAAACACTGCATAATTCTCTCTTACTATCTCAATCTCTCCCATCTCATCAACTTATGTCTATCTCTTTTTACGATGCTAAACAAGGTTTCACTTACTACTTTTCACATATCTATATCTACATTTCTAAACTAAATTAGCCCTGGTGTAACCCTATTTTATCGGTTCAATCGGCAAGCTTTCACCGAATTGACCTGATACGAAACGAGTCGATAAATCCAATATTGCCTTTAATGGAATTCAATTTTACGTTTAAATTAGTTTTTGAACTGACTGTGATTTGTTTTACAAATTATCTAGCTTATTATAATATTAATATTCGTCGTCGTCGTCGTTGTGGCTTCAACCGATGGACGTCCACTGCTGGACATAGGTCTCACGAAATGATGCCCACATTCCCCGATCCTGTGCCGCCTGGCTCCAGCGGCTACCGGCGATCATCCTTATATCGTCGGTCCACCTTGTGGGGGTCTTCCTCCACTGCGTCGTCCAGTGCGGGGTCGCCATTACAGCACTTTCCGACCCCAACGTCCATCGGTTCGTCGGACTATGTGCCCCGCCCAATGCCACTTCAGGTTCGCGATTCGTAGGGCTATGTCGGTGACTTTGGTTCTGCTACAGATCTCCTCTCTGAGCTTCCGCATGAGGCCCATAGTCAGCGACCACGTCTCAGAACCGTAGGTTATCACTGGCAACACGCACTGTTCGAAGACTTTGGTCTTCAGGCACTGAGGGATATTGGTCGAAATATTAATAGTATATATATATAAATATATCAAAGACCTTCTGGTGCAATGGTAAGATAATTCGCTCGTTAGTAGAGGTACTGGATTCGATTTACGACTTACTTTGGATAACTTGGCCTGATATCTCTCCGGTCGTCGGATTGCCGTCTCGTCTCACTATAAGAGTGATAAAGCCTGTGCCCAGCAGTGGGACATTAATGGGCTACTTACTTATTTTTTTCATTTGGAAATTATATTTTCTAATATTTATGAGACTGCATGGTAACTAACCATGTTCAAAGCCTCCTAGTCCAGACTCTGACAATTAAGAAAATACGATTTCCTAAATTTGCCCTTTCGGGAATCGGACCCAGGGTGTAACGTCTGGCGTAATTTGAAGTAACTTAACGATTACCAAGTAATACTTAATTATTATTAAAAAAAAATGTAAAATATATTGATTAAAACTATATACATGAAAATTTAAATTCATTCATCTTTAAATATTGATTCTTATTTGTATCTAAGAAACGTTATGCAGTAACCGGCAGGAACGGAACGAAGAGAGGAATCCTTTTCTTTTTCGATCACCGTCGCTCACGCACGATCTACATACTTTTATTTCAAATTATCGATAAAGTGAAATCTTAAGCCATCCTTGCTGCTTAACCTGATTAACGTAATTGTTAAACGTTATAGACCGTGAGTTTATAGTGTTTTATAAAAAAAACGGAAGGATTACCCCA
>JACTOM010000919.1:182007-222579 GCA_015832385.1 Elymnias hypermnestra | reverse complement strand
AAAATATATTGTTAGAGTTTGATTTTATTAATTTTAATAAACTTACATATCAGTTCACAGTACGGGGAGAACACAAACATTAAACAACACTCAACATTTAAGGGACGGGGAATTTTTACGGGTAGGAAATCGTATAATTTAACGGAGGTTTTAGGGCAAGAAAAAAAAATATGGCTAACTGTTCCCTTGTCCAAGCTTGTGATTCTGGATTCTCAATTTAGTGAGGTGGACTGGAGTGCAAGCGTGGCCAATGCGTAAACGATTGACGGTTGTAATAATCCATCGAGCAGCATTTTTACGAGAGAAAAACCAGGGTCGTATCTGGTTGAAGGGCAGCATAATAGGTTACATAAAAAAAAGTTTATATTGTCAATAGCGCTAAAGAGTAGAGATGTGACATTCTGCATAAATAAATCGATTCGATGTTTTTCGAACATCCCCATAATTCGAGCTCCTTGTTTTAAAAGGTTATAAAATAATATAGGGTGGGGGGGGGGGCAAATCTAAAGCCGTCGGTCCTGCGCCTGATCTCTCTCCGGTCGTGTCGGATTCCCGTCACATCGGACAATGAGAGTGAAGGAATAGAGAGTGCACTTGTGTACTATGCCTGCCAATCCGCAGTGGAGCAGCGTGTAGGGTCTATGCTCTAAAAACCCTCTCTCATGCGAGTGAGGAGGCCTGTGCCCAGCAGTGGGATGATAATGGGCTGCTACTTACTACTTTTTTACTCTCTAGTAAGATAAATAATTAAAAGATCTCTTAGGTTGATAAAATGTTATGATTTCATACGCCAGTAACAGCCCTATTCCACACAGTTACTTAACTCGATTGGGACGTGAATTTTTCATATAAAAATCGGTTTAGAGGCCTCCAAGGACTGCAGTAATACTGATATTACTGGCATCAATTTAAACTTTTTATATCATACTAGCTATTTCTCTCTTTGTTGATCCCGATTCTGTAGTTGGGAAAACTCTGTACTAAATGAGCATTTACACAGCGAAAGTAGTCATTTTGTTGTAGTTTAAGGCAATCGTGAATGAGTTTAGTGGTCTAAATCCATCTTCTTTGCTGTGGATAATCCCGATTTCAATTATAAGTTTGGAACCTCTTGTCTCATATCATCTTCACTATCATATGACACCAAATATTCTTCAGGAAAACCCAAATGTACTAATATTAAAATCAACGTATTGCTTGTACAAATTTTACAAGAAACAATTCCTAATTCAAGACTAATATTAAATTTATTTTTTCACTTTAAATTATTTTTGAATCGTTTAACATATTAATTATAACAGTCTTTTATTTATTAAACTCTTTTCTTGATGAGGACAGATTAGTAACGTAAAACATAACCACAGAGTAGCTGTTTATAACAGAGAACATAATGACATGATTACAGACTAGATACTTACAACAGAAAATATAGTATATCACGACTATAGACTAGCTACGTAAACCAAATGACCTAGTGTAGTAAAATGACTACACAAAGTCGCTACCTATAACAAACGACATAGAGTAATGGCACGATCACAGACGAGCTAATAATAATATACGACTTATTGTAGTGACTAGACTACAGACTAGTTACTTATAATAACAAAGTATAGTGAAATGACCATAGAATAGCTTCTTATAACAGATAGTATAATGACATGACTACAGATTACCTACTTATATCAGATGACATAGTGTAATGAAATGACTAAATACTAGATAATTATAACAGACGACATATTGTAGTGATATAGCTATAGACTAACTACTTATGATATATCGTCGTCGCTTCAAGCGATGGACGTTCACTGCTGGACATAGGTCTCACGTAATGCCCCGCCCATTGCCACTTCAGGTTCGCGATTCGTAGGACTATGTCGGTGACTCTGGTTCTACTACGGATCTCTTCATTTCTAATTCGATCACGTAGAGAAACTCCGAGCATAGCTCTCTCCATCGCACGCTGAGTGACTCTGAGCTTCCGCATGAGGCCCATGATACATGACATAGTATAATGGCATGACCATAGATTAGCTACTTATATCAGATGACAGTGTAATTAAATAACTAAAGACTAGATACTTATAACAGACAAATTAACACATGACTATAGACTAGATACTTATATTAGATAACATAGTGTAATGAAATGGCTACATACAAGCTACCTATAACAGATGACATAGAGTAGTGACTAAACTACAGAGTAGCTGCTTGTAACAGATGACATATGGCAACGGCTGAACCTCAGTAATTATATAATATCTTCTAAACATATTTCTAGCATAAATTAATAAAGGTCCTAATATTATAATGAATAAACTAAAAGACTACAGACATAGTGTTTACAAGTAGATGTGTTCAGTATGGCGTCACAGGATAGTGAGTGCTTTAGTGAACTGTTTGCTGATGAAGAAACTTAAAACGGCTGTCAGGAAGTGGCGGAAAATGCGCCTCTTCCGGAAAAGAGATGGTAAGAGTCATTTACATGATTTATTTTTTTAATTTCGACAGGTTAGAATCTAACTTCTCACCTGACGTTTAGTGATCATACAATCTAAGATGGAAGCGAACTAATTTGGTTAGAGGTAAAATCAAAAACTTTCCTTCTTTCCTACTTACTTCTTTTTTAACTTATGGATTTCTGGAAAAAAACAGCTATGAAGCTATAAGACCGCCTGTTTTACTTCCTTTTTCTATTTATTTAAGTTAATTAATAATGCCTCATTAGTCTAATGGTTAGCATGTTAGACTACAGACATAAGGTCGTGGGTTCGAGTCCCGGGTCCGGCCAATTCGCAATCGATATTGAGTTTTCGCCCGTGCCTCGGAGAGCACGTTAAGCCCTTGGTCCTGCGCCTGATCTCTCTCCGGTCGTGTCGGACTACGAGAGTAAAAGAATAGAGAGTACACTTGTGTACTATGCCTGCCAATCCCCAGTGGAGCAGCATGGTGGGTCTATGCTCTAAAAACCCTCTCTCATATGATTGAGGAGGCCTGTGCCCAGCAGTGGGACGTTAATGGGCTGCTACTTACCTTACATATTACCTTAATTAATAATGTAATTACTTTTAGGGTGCAATGAAGTGTATAAATCAATATTATTTCCAATGTACGATGATAGTAAAGAACGACTTAACATTAAAAATCCTAGAGGGTTCGAATTCGTTTTGAGAAGATGCCACAGCAAACTCAGTCTTTAATTTTATTTATTTAGATTAAAGCAACTTTCTCGCATTTCGTTCATTGAAGTATTAAAATTCAAGGGCCTAATGTTGCATTTGTTAGAGGACATAATCTTATTTTTGGGATGCGTGGGTGGTCAATAGAAGCTTAACCCCATGTTTGTGGAGTTGCCGCCCTTGTCCCCCGGCGGCCATCTTTTTTTTTATTGCTGATAGATTAGCGCTTGACTGTGATCTCACCTGATGGTAAGTGATGAAACAATCTAAGATGGAAGCGGCGATATACCCCTTACGGTTTCTACACAGCATCGTACCGGAACACAAATCTCTTTGTTTTGCGGTACGTTTTTGCTGATAGGGTGATAACTAGCCACGGCCCAAGCCTCCCACCAGTCCAGACTCAGATAAAATTAGAACCCGGGACCTCCGATAGCAAAGCGAATACGCGCACTACTGCGCCAGCGAAGCCGTCAAAGGACATCTTGGGCAAACGGGAGCAACCCCTTTTTCGCAATATAACTCTTCGCCCTAAATTAAAAATTACAGAAATTATAAACAAAAATGACAAAATTTCTATAAAACAATTTCTTCTTTGCTCTATAAACTTTTTTTGTACACATTTTACAAAAAAAATACTTTAGCCCAATCTTGTAGATGGTCTTTTGAGGAAATTTGACCGGGTAGTTTTATGATCTTTATTTTATTGTAAATACATTCTTAATTTTTTTTTAATCCTTATAACTTGACTTATTCTTTCCTAGTGGTTTCCTGTCGAAAGAGGTGTTCGACAGGGATGTGTTGCGTCACCATGGCTGTTCAACCTATTCTTGGATAACTGTTTGACAGATTTAAAAGAAAGTATGTATGGGTTAAGAATGAATGAATTACTCATCAAATGTTTACTCTACGCTGATGATCAAGTAATACTTGCGTCATCCGCTAACGAGCTTCAGGAGATGCTAAATATTATGAATGAAGCTTTGAAAGGGAAAGGAATGAAAGTGAATGTAAACAAAACGAAAGTTATGCTTTTTGAACGAGATGAATCTATGATGAATGGCAATATTTTGATAGATGGGGAACAAGTGGAAGAGGTGAAAGAATTTGTATACTTGGGATCTAAATTTACAAAAGATGGAACATGTGAAAGTGATATTGAAAGGAGAGTGAATGCAGGGAATATGGTAAATGGTGCTCTGTACGCCTTTATGAATAGCCAGATGGTGTCTCAAAGTGCTAGACTGGCAGTGCATGTTTAATGAGAATGAAAGAAGCGAAGGAGATATGCAAGGATCGTCCTCTGCCTACCCCTATGGGAATGAGGCGTGATGCTATGTATGTATGTATGTATGTATGTATGTATGTATTCTTTCCTGTTTTTCTTACTATAGAACAAACCAAATTATTGTTTCTTACAGTAATCTCTTGGTAACGAAAAAAAAACAAATTTAACTTGATAGATCTGCTCAAAACTCCCGATTTCCAAGATGGAGGCTGGAAGATAAGGATGACAACCCCACAAACTCGGGGTTAAGCTTCTATTGACCCCCAAATGTACCAAAAATAAAATTGCGTCCTTTAAAAAATGCGAAGCTCATGTAACATTTCAATGGATTAATTTTATTTGCTCTTTTTTAATAAAGGATTTGAATTTATTAAGTGGCATCTCCAGATGTTGTGTTTCGGAACTACTCAAGCCTATCACTAGTTTGGATTCAAACAAATTAGAAAAATTGAAGTTCCTAAATTTCCTCTGACATTAATCGAACTCAGGACATCTATTACAATATTTGTATATGTCAAATATGTACTGAGAAGTTATTTAAATAAAGAGGTCAGCGGTTCTTATGACTTCAATAATTTAATATTTCACTCAATAAAGTAGGCTTATTTTCAAATTGGGCAATAATTTTACAGGTAATGATAAATTAAAGCAATTAAATCCATCGAACAAGTAAACACTATGAAGTCAAGATCAAACAATATTTTATTAAAACCAACAGGGATTCCACTTTACAATGTTATCTGAGCAAAATCCAACAGTAGATTGCTCGCTTCGCTCTCGAATCACACCTTTATAAAAGGCCTCCCCACCTCAACAACGATGACGTCACAAAGAGCATCAAAACACTTTTTAAGCCGTTAGTTAATCGATGACGTAACAGAATTATTTCCAATCATTATCAATCATAAAACCAAGTTCTAAAGTTATTATTAGGCTCAATAATCATTTACTTTAGCTAAGTTTTATATTAACAATATTCTAGAAATAAATCAAGACAATAAAAACTAACAAAATCAAAAGTAATTAATAAATATGCTCGTAAATTTTGATTATAATAGCTAACTCCGGTATAGCAATCGTCGTCGTCGTCGTCGCTTCAACCAATGGACGTCCACTGCTGGACATAGGTCTTACGAAATGATGCCCACAAAGCCCGGTCTTGCGCCGCCTGGCTCCAGCAGCTACGGGCGACCCTCTGTATAACATCGGTCTACCTTGTCGGGAGTTTGTCGCCACTCCAGCACCTTTGCCCCCAAACGTCCATCGGTCCTTCGGACTATGTGTCCCGCCCATTGCCACTTCAGGTTCGCGATTCGTAGAACTATGTCGGTGACTTTGGTTCTACTACGGATCTCTTCATTTCTAATTCGATCACGTAGAGAAACTCCGAGCATAGCTGTCTCCATCGCACGCTGAGTGACTCTGAGCTTCCGCATGAGGCCCGTAGTCAGCGACCACGTCTCAGAACCGTAGGTCAGCACTGGCAACACGCACTGTTCGAAGACTTTGGTCTTCAGGCACTGAGGAATATCGGACGAAAATATATGGCGTAGTTTCCCGAACGCTGCCCAGCCGAGTTGGATTCGGCGGTTGACCTCCTTCTCTAAATTGGACTTACCTAGCTGGTAAGTCCCAGGTATGTGTACTCGTCAACAATTTCGAGAGCTGAGTTCTCAACGATGATTGGGTACATGGATAGCAATCATTTCATTGTAAATCAGCATGTGGCACGAGTAATTTCCATTATAAAATAAATTATCGCGGCGACATATACAAATTGCCCTTTCTTATTACCTCAACTCTTAAGCACGTTAACCCAGTTTCCTCTTACTTGAGTTAATATAGAAGTTAACTAATTGAACATGAACAAACATGAGAGTTTCAATTGAATTTCTCAAAGTTACTTAAATGGTTTCCATTCGTTAAATTTTAACTGCCATCAGTAACATTTATGAATTAACTTGATTGAATTTTCCAATGAAAATATAAAGGGTTACAACTAATGTTGTACTTTACAATGTAGCCTTTTTGATTCTGTATAACATCAGCTATCTCCTAGTGAAAGTTTCGTAAAAATCGATCCAAACATCGATTAAAGAGAAAGAGTGTACAATGCCAATTAATTTAGCAAGAGTATTACTATTCTCCAATTCTCCATAATTATATCTCGCTCACTGGCCCTACCATTAATTATACGCCTTTGTAAAACTCCCACCCACGAAAAATGATAACTCCATCAATCACTGTCGACGTCAAAACAACAACTTCAAACGGAAGTCATAAGTAATCTTGAGACAATTTACGTAATAGCATTGAACCGGAAGTAGCTCATGTAAACGTTTTACAAATATATATTTGAGATATAAAAGAAACTTGCGTTAAATTTTATTAAAAACTAACTGTTCCACACAGTATTTGCCGCGTAGTTCCTGATAAAGTGGTAATATGGTGAAATACATACAGTGAATTTGCTAAATCAAAAGTCAATTAGGAATTGTTTATGAAGGTCTGGTGATGGAGGAGTGAGTTAGTGTTGTAAAACCATTGGTTTCAAAGTCTGTAGTCAATAACATGGGTACAAACAATACATTTTTTTATAATTTATAGATAAAGTTTATAATGAATAATTTAATACTCAATAGTTACACATTTGACAATTTTAGACGAAAAACTCGAAATCAAATTTTATTTTTAGAAAGTAATTTTAAATATACAAAACTTAAAAATCAAATTTCTGGTTTAGAACGTAACTTTACATGAAATCTAGAAATTACATTTCCGCTTTAGAACGTAACTTTAGATAAAAAAAAAACTCGAAATTACGTTTGAGGTTTTGAATGTAATTTTAGATGAAAAACAAAATTATATTTCAGATTTAGAATGTAATTTTAGATGAAAAACTCGAAATAACATTTTAGTTTTAGAACGTAATTTCAGACGAAAAACTCGAAATCAAATTTTATTTTTAGAACGTAATTTTAAATGAAAAAAACTTATAATCAAATTTTAGGGCTAGAACGTAGTTTTAGATGAAAAACTCGCTATTACATTTCCGATATAGAACGTAACTTTAAATGAAAAAAACTCGAAATTACATTTGAGGTTTTGGATATAATTTTAGATGAAAAACTCTAAATCACATTTCATATTTTGAACATAATTTCAGATGAAAACCTGGAAATAACATTTAAGTTTTAGAACGTAATTTTAGACGAAAAACTCGAAATCAAATTTCAAGTCTAGCACGTAACTTCAGAAGAAAATCTAGAAATCCCTATTCAGGTTTAGAACGTAATTTTAGATGAAAAACTCGAAATTACATTTCCGGTTTAGAACATAACTTTGGATAAAAAAAAAACTCGAAATTACATTTGAGGTTTTGGATATAATTTTAGATTAAAAACTTTAAATCACATTTCATATTTTGAACATAATTTCAAATGAAAACCTCGAAATAACATTTCAGTTTTAGAACGTAATTTTAGACGAAAAACTCGAGATCAAATTTCATTTATAGAACGTAATTTTAAATGAAAAAACTTAAAATCAAATTTCAGGTCTAGAACGTAACTTTACATGAAAATCTAGAAATGCCAATTTTAGTTTAGAACGTAGTTTTAGATGAAAAACTCGAAATTACATTTCAGGTTTTAAATGTAATTTTAAATGAAAAGCTCGAAATTGTACTGAATTAGTGTATTACCTAACAGATTAATTTACATAAAACGTTAAATTGTTTATGTTTTAGTAACGTATTATGTATTCTAAGTGTTACCCCGACCATTTTGCTGATAAATTATCACCATTCGACCCTTATACATAATATATATTGTAACCAGCAATGAATTAACTTGATAAACACCCTCCATTCTACCATTTATCTCCAAGAGGACTTTAGGCTTTATGCTACTGTTGAGATTTGATGTTTATTTAAACAACGAATTTAATAAAATACCTTTTTTGACTTATAGTTTTCGGCTACGTTCACCATTTTCGTTATACGATTGGAAAGTAAATTGACCATTATAATTTATTAATCATAATGATCGATACAAGTAAAATAAAGTTGATTTAGTAAGATCTTCACTAAATAATAAATGTACTGTGGTGAAATATTTGATTAAGTGCCTCAATAGAATGTATAACAAGTTAAAATATGTTTGCGTCATGATATTAGTTTTTGTATTGACTAAGTTAGGCGGCGCGACTGATGGCGTCGCATTAGCAGGATGGCGGAGCTTATTCGTAGAGTACGACAGTTTTAGTTTTGATATTAAGTGTATTAGTAAAGCGTTAAGAAAGTATTAATGTTTAACTCTACTATACTAAAAGTCTAAAGTTATGAGAGATTTACAAAGCTAGCTAGGAGTATTAGCTGAGACCCTGGATTCAATCCCCGGTAGAGCGGATGTAGGAAATTTAATTAAATTATTTGTCTGACTAGTTACCACCCTACCAACTAAGACCAACCGCCTGTAACCAGATAAGCGCATGTCAGAAATGTAACAATCATAATCAGTATGTAACAAGTAATCATAGTTTTTAATAAAAATTATTAAATATTAAATAGGATTTCATAATAAAAGTCAATAAACAAACTAAAATATTCTTTGCTTCCAGTGAACTCAACTTACGAGTATAGGCATCAACATCCATCATAATTAACTATAAAAACAAATAGCAGACAATTATCATCATGACATAATATAAAGCTTTGTATCGCAGAGCAGCCCTTTTTACTGACACAACTAACTTAATAGACAATAACTGGTAGCTAACGTTGATTAAAAACTGAGAACTCCACTAACTTCTACGACGTTTTATACATTTTTTTGAGGCTATTAAGGAAAAACACCAATGAGAGTGTTTGGCGCCAGATACATTTCTTAATTATCTTATTTATTAAGAAATTACCACTCCCTGATAATTTTTAATAGTTACAATTAATATAATTTAAGTAATCGTTTATGAAACATTACCACTGTTATATCCTAAATTGGCATCATTTATAATGTTTACAAATTCACCAATGGAAACGAAATTGTGAAGGCCATTCTTTCTAAGAATACGATTTAGTCAAATGACGAACCGTATCCTTTATTTAAAATATTATTTTATTTGAAATATATCATAAATTATTTTATGTTTACTATCACGCGCTTCTATCTTAGACTGTATCAGAACTTACCATTAGGTCTACAACAAATAAAAATATTCAGACATAAATCGTGTCCGTTTCCCTTTAAGTGAACTCACTTATTAGTGTCTCTTGTACGCGTCTTGAATTGCAAGTAGCCTTGGCGCGGATTTAAAAGCTACCCTCACTTAATTAAGAACTTGTTAGCGGAAGCCTAATGCAGCTCATCTTTATTATGTTAAAACAAGTATCTCATAACGAGCTTTATCAATCTTTATGTTTATACATCTATATCCTAATCCTTACATGTTTTTAAACAAAAGTCTTCCGCTGTGTGTGTCCTTTTGCCTGTTAGTTATAATTACTCGAAAACTACTGAACGGATTTTCATGAGGTTTATACCAATATTTACAGTGATTCCTTAGAAAGATTTAAATGTATATTATGTCAAGATTCTTTTGTATATTTATTGAAATGTAACGGTAATTGTTGGAAGTTTCGACGTTTGAATTGCCTAATTCTTTAGAGATATAACAAAACAATGTACGCTGAACAGTAATGTACAGAAAAATAACAAATAGAAAATTGTAGCACTAAGCATCCAATTTTCAGATCCTGGCTACAAAGACTGACAAACGTAAATATTGGCGCAAGTAAGCGCGTTAGGGCGTATCTTTATTAAACTGATAAGCATATATCAATTCTAATATGAAAGTAGAAGCATGCGACCTTAAAACAATTTTGTGAATGTGTAAATCCTGTATTAGTATAGACAAATTGTATGTAGATATTTCCACTTTGTTAACAGATTCCTCTGTAACGCGGCAGACCTCAATAGACCCAGTACCGTCTACATCTGGGACTCCAGCGCATCTTAGCAGACCTCCTGCTGATCTACTTCAATTGGTAAATATTACAATATTCAATTTCTGAGGGCCTGCGTTCAGGACCTAGACTTAAACGTTTTACCTTTAAAAGAGATTCATTGGTAAATTTCGATCGTAAGGACGTGTAATTGTTTTGATCACCCATTTTTAAATAACCGCCAGTTCGTGGTGGTTTAAATTAGGCTGTGATTAATGCTTACTAACAGCATAAATGGGAAAGTAAATTTGTCTGTCTGTCGCGATCTCACGCCAACGCTACAGATCCGATTTACACAGGTATTCTAGAGCCTCGGAAAGGACTATAAGCTCTCTGCATTTCGATATATATGTAACCCAATGGTTGGCGCTGTATCGGTTTTTAAAATCAATGACATTAGCAACGCTGATATCAATTTCTTCATTATTCTCGTAATCCTCCATAATAACTTGTTTGCTTTTAAATTTATTATTGCATTTCATTTAAACACACAATATCAACAACAATATGTAGCTCCGCTCCGTTCGACTATTAGCTCGGGAATGGCACAAAAGACAATGATCACTGACATTTATAGTCTAAGAGTGGGGAGCTTGCATATAAAGGTAATGTTTACGTTCGTTGTTATCTATTTACAATAAATAATGATTCTAATACTTTCTTGCTATACTTATTTTGGGTTTGATTATCATCGACGCAATGATATGTCCAAATATTGCGTAATGATGCCCTAATTTTCGTCCGATACTCCTCAGTGCTTGAAGACAAAGCTCTTCGAACAGTGCGTGTTGCCAGTGATGACCTACGGCTCCGAAACGTGGTCACTGACTATGGGCCTCATACGAAAGCTCGGGAGTCACTCAGCGTGCGATGGAGAGGGCTATGCTCGGAATTTCTCTACGTGATCAAATCAGAAATGAGGAGATCCGTAGCAGAACCAAAGTCACCGACATAGCGTTACCAATCGCGAACCTGAAGTGGCAATGGGCGGGGCTCATAGTCCGACGGACCGATGGACGTTGGGGCCCGAAGGTGCTGGAGTGGCGACCCCACACCGGCGCAGTGTAGGGAGACCCCCCACAAGGTGGACCGACGACATAAAGAGGGTCGCCGGTAGCCGCTGGAGCCAGGCGGCGCAAGATCGGGCCTTGTGGACATCATTACGTGAGACCTATGTCCAGCAGTGGACGTCCATCGGTTGGAGCGACGACTACGACGACGAGCCCTAATTTATTCAAGTAGGCTCAAAAAGCACTTTTGAATCGTCAGTAGTCTATCCGTTGGTAACAAATCTACGACAGACACTTTTAAATATAGTTTTTGTAAACACAGTGTTTAACTTTCATGTGCAACTGGAATCTAGTCCAAACATCTTTATCGTTTAAATAATCTTCAACATTATAATATGCCTTTTGTTATAGGACGTTTTTGACTTTGATTTTATTAAAATTGTGTCTTTTGCTATATAAATTATAATTCAGTACATATTGCGACGGTGATGTGCGAATTGAAGTATCTTTGAATTTTTCTCATAAGTAAAGCCGGAGTCTATTTATTTTAGTTTTATGTACTTTTTACTTTAGGAGCCCGACGAAGGTCAAAAGTTAAGAGAGCAGCAGTTACGCCAGTTTTCCTTTTTCCAACTTCGTATACATTTAAAAAGAGGTCAGAATTTAATAGCAATGGATAAAAATGGTGAGTTACTTTTTTATAATCACATTGGGAACCACAAAGATTACGGTAAACCTACAATGTATGAATATATTAAAATAGTAAATATAATATGTAAGTGAAACGAAACGCTGAGTATAATGAAGTGTATAATGGCGCGAAAGCGCTTGTCACATTCGCGAAAACGCCATCTTGAATCCGCCATTTGGAAGGTTGGCAACATTGGTAAAAAAAACTGGCTCTCAATTGTTTTTTCGTTCAAAAATAATAAGATCATAATTTCTAATAAAAATCTTAGGCTTTTTAAAATATTAAACACAATTGCAGACATTAAGTGAACGTTACAAAATATCTACGAGCTAATTTAAAGGTTTGATACTAATATAAATATACTTATATAAGATACATATGCTTAAATAAGTTCAGTAGAGTACTTTATTTATAATTTCTGGCAATTTCTATATAATTATTAAAAAGGTGATGTATTTGTTTAATGAAATAGTTCAAATAGTTCAAAATCAATAAAAAATGTTGCAAAAACGCTACACGCTACAGAAACGATAATTGTGACGGAATTATTCTTTTTAGATATATGTACAAAAAGGTCTGTAATAGCGTATGTTTATCTTTTAAAGTGGACTTACTATAGCCTTTATCATGATCTCTATCTTACCCTCTCTCTCTAATTGGTAAGAGAAGGAGTTGCACTATCATAGAGCACAGGTCGGCAACCTTCAAATATTAATTGAAACTAATCACATCTATTGTTACTTTTATTTATGTGCCTACGGGCCGCATGTTGCCTGCGGGCCGCTAATGACGACCCCTGTCATACGTTAATAATTGTTATAATTTACGACACTATTTTATACTAGGGTGAAGCCCAAAAGCGTATCCGGATTTTACTAGTGATTGAATGTTTCCGGTGCTTAAATTGTCTGTCATATTGTATTATAGCTAGTGTTGGCTTTAATTGGCTTACCGTAATCAGTGTGGCCAACCATACACGAACACAACTGACTCCACAAATCACTCACAAATTCACTTAGGCTAAAGCCACACCAGCACTTGACACCGCTGTAACTCATAATATGTATAATCCACCAAAATTAACGAAAGCCAATTAACATAATATTACAATGGTATGTTTTGTGGATCCAAAATTATAAAATTTAGAGATAGATTAAGATAAAACTAACAGTTAATTAAATTTGGCCACTTTAGTTCATCGGAATTAACCCATTGACCTAAAAAAAGTAATAGTTCTCTTGGGTATACTTTTAACAAAAGACGAATATTAGTTTTATAAATTTGACACGCTAGTTTTATAGAGCAGTCAATTTATTTTTATTGCTGACAAGTTAGCGCTTGACGGTGGTCTCACCTGATGGTAAGTGATACCTTTGACGGCCTCGCTGTCGCTTTGCTAGCTGAAGTCCCGGGGACGATCCTCGGTACTTAGAAATTGCATTTTCTAATTTGTCTGTGTGTGGACTGGGAGGCTTCGGCCGTGACCAGTTACCACCCTACCACCCTTTGTACCATTGCGCCGATAAACACATTAATGTATTCGACTGCAGTCAATTTTGATAATTAATTGGCCATTTTAAATAGTTACGAGTAACTGAGTTTGAGGATCGTCATGACGGGTATATGCGTCATGGAGAAATGACAGGATATTGTCATGACGAGTATTGCTATGGAGAAATTTTAATTTGACGGATATATACATCATGTAGAAATGTCAACTTGTGATGAGTAAATGCCAGGATATTTTGACATGACGGTTTATTACGTCATCTAGAAAAGACTTTATTTTTGACAAGATGAGTATACTTATGAAGAAATACCAGGATAATTAAACATGACGGATTTATACGTCATGGAGAATTTTTAGAGATTTTCTTATATCGATATGGTATATACTCGTCAAACGGAAAAAATAGTGATAATTTGCTATTTAAATAATTTTTTTCTACTATTATCTAATTTCAAGTTATTTTTAATGAAAAGAACAGGGCAATTGTAAGATATTAGTAATATAAGCTTACACATTAAATGTATCAATAAAAATATACTTTGAGACACCAATACTTCACACTTATGTATTATATATGATTCTTGGTTTATATATATCTGTCTGGATTGATTAAATATCAAAAAAACATCCACCGGAAATATTTGTTACGAGCCTAGATTTCTTGTGAAACACAATGTGACAATGGTGTCAATTATGATCAAGCTTCTCTAATCTAAAATTAGTTTATTTTAGAGTGAAAACTTTAAACCAACGTCTATACAAATAAGTATAACTGTAGTAAGTAGCAGCCCTTTTAACGTCCCACTGCTGGGCACAGGCCTCCTCACTCCGAAGAGCGAGGGTTTTTAGAGCATAGACCCACCACGCTGCTCCACTGCGGATTGGCAGGCTTAGTACACAAGTGCACTCTCTATTCCTTCACTCTTATAGTCCGATGTGATGGTAATCCGACACGACCGGAGAGAGATCAGGCACAGGACCGACGGCTTAACGTGCTCTCCGAGGCACGGGGGTAGATCACACCGCCAACTTCCCATTTTCGGGCAAATATTGAGAAAATCTTAAATAGAAAACTCAATATTGATATTTGAATTGGCCCGACCCGGGACTCGAACCCAGGACCTCAGGTCTATAGTCGAACATGCTAACCACTAGACCAATGAGGCAGTCCATAACTGTAGTGTCTATTTGTAATTATAAATGGCCAGCTTTTCTCTACAAGAAGATTTCATTGGTTATGGGGCGTGGCTAGAATGATGGCTCACTGCATTCTTAACGCGAACAAACTGTAAATGCATATAAAATTACGAATTGATGCAGACAGTTTGTATGTTTCTTCTAGCTAAAGTCCCTTTAAAACTTATAATTATAGATAACTGATATTTTAAGTGATCATTTAGGCAAAGTAAAACCTTTTAGGTTAAGGTTTTTTGAAACCATGATGCCAGTGTCACAGCCTTGGCTGCAATGCAACATGCGATAGATAGATGTAAAAATGAGAGAATATTTTTATATATAAATATACTGTCTAAACAGATATATAATGACCAAGATTATTTTTTAAACTGAATTTCAAATGTTTTTGCACTTTTATGTTTTATTGCGTTTATTTTGCGCTTTTGCTTACAGATATCCTGTAGAGCACAGTAGACTTGATTACAATTAGATAATAGATATAGAGACTATTAAATAGTATATAACGCCTAGGGCTGAAACATGACATGGCCTTCCGCGTAATGAAAACGCGGGTGGCAATGGCAGACTTTTGTCCCGTGGCGCGTTTACAATTTTTCATGAAACCGGATCGAAAGTTCGATAAAAATATAAATAATAAAGTTTAAAATGATATGATACTCATTTATTTATGACCACTTCCAAACACAAACTGTACTATAACCTAAAAATAAGATTAGATATGCCAAATATTTTGACATATAAAAGAAGGGCGCATGCGTCAATAACTTGAAGCATGTGTACTAATTTACGCGTTTATTAAATCGGAAAGCAATGTGGCACTTTCATCACTCAAAATAGTGCCGAAAGTACGAATTTTCGATTCAGTTATGATGAAAAATAAGTTTTTATTAGGTTAAGTTTTCCAAATTCCAAAGTTTATCAAAAAATTAATAAAAAAAATTAATCTTCTGTCGATTTTATTACACTTTCTGATTTCACGATTGGTTCAAATAAATCGTCAAATTTAATGTATAATTACGTTATCATTTAGAGAGTAAACGTAGATAATAGCCCCCTACCTTAGAATAAGCTTTATTTATTCTATTATTTTTGCTTCTTTATCTAATTGTAACCTTTGCGGGGTCCCAAAACCAGGTTTGTTGTCAGGCACCAGTGACCCTTACGTGAAGTTCAAAGCCGGGGGGAGGTTACTTCACAAATCAAGGATTGTGTACAGGGATTTAAATCCAGTGTGGGATGAGTGTTTTACAGTGCCTATAGAAGATCCTTTCCAAACAGTCCAGTTAAAGGTATGTATAATTAATTGGCTTCAGAATCATTCAAGGTTACCAATGGCGTATATCAATGATATAAAGTTTTTTTTTCTATTTAAAAAACACCAAGGACAGAAGGAAGCTTGAAGACTTGTAACAGCACCTCAATGAGGGATCCTTACTCTGCTTTATTGCGATTTAAATTTACTTTCATTAATGTACTCAATTAAACAGGAAAGTAATTAGAAAGACAGGAAAAAGGGGATTCCCATTAAAAGACTTCAGGGACAGTATAGTAACTGAAATGAGCTCTATTTTTTTCGATATTAGAAGAACTCTTTTTTGAACGCATATAAAAACGGGTTTAAATTTAATGTTTTGTAATCTATAAAATAAATTTTATTATAAACAATGTGTTTATATCTAAATTGCTAAATTAGTAATAAAAAAATCTGGGTGTATTTAAGATTTCCAGAAATAAAATACTGTCATTTTGTTGCATTAAAAATCATTGAAATTATAATATTACAGTCATTATTTAAGTTAAATCTCGTTTGCAATAACACAATAGCGTGTAATTGCTGTTATTATTTCATCAGGCGTAAATTTACATACATACATAGCCTCACGCCTCGTTCCCATAGGGGTAGGCAGAGGTAACATCCTTCCACTTGCCACGATCCCTGCACATCTCCTTCGCTTCTTTCATTCTCATCAAACCTTTCATACAAGTTCGTCGGTGTAGAGTACTCTTGACTTGGCCCTTGTTTAAAATGTCCTGCATTTAGTCCAGGAACGTTCGCCTTGGTCGTCCCCTTCCAACTTTCGCATTCACTCTTCACTCATAAAGCCTTTTTGTCAGTTTCCTTTCGCTCATTCTCTCTACATGCCCAAACCATCTAAGCATACCTTTCTCAATTTTAGTCACTACATCTTCTTTTATACCACAACGTTCTCTTATCACGACAGTCGAAATCGCTAAACATTTTTAAAAAATCTGTAAAAAACCATTTCTTGAAAGCTACATAGACGACTTACATTTTTTGTACTATTTTTATGCATTTTATATTTAAATATGTATATATGTATATGTATTAGTATATTCTTTTAATATTTATTATACTATTATTATGTTGTGTACACCTTTTAAGTACTCGTGTGTAATTATTCATATGTAAGTTTATCGCCTACCCTCAATTATTAAATAATATTTCCTTTTTTAATTATCGGTTGCCTGGAAGAAATCGCTACCCTAGCGATAAGGCCGCCGTTTATGCAAATTTATATAGTATTCTAGGTTAAGTTTTTGTATTTTCTGTATGCATACTATAAATTTGTATAAAAAAAAGAGTAAAATAAATATCACACTATTTCTTACTCTGTCACTATATATGTTGACCTTTGACTTGATGTTATGCAAGGTCTTAGGAGACTGCTCCCGAAAACGAAGACACATGATAATGACAGCTCCATACTTACTTTAATACAGATAAATGAAACGAGAGTTTCATAAAAAATACATTGCTTCAAAAAAGCAACAGCACAATTTAAGCACAATCACCTGACGCTCGGGTCAAGGACAGCACGCGGGCGCTGCCTAGAAACGTCTGTATACGAACATGATGGAGCGTAATAAAACGTAAAGAGCCTATATATGGAGCCTAATAAAACGTTTTAAAATATTATTTTTTAAAGTCATAATCGTTTTTTTTCCGTCCCATCATCAAAGGTGTCATAAGTGCTATCATCTCTCTTCGTTTTCGGGAGCAGTCTCCTAATACCTTGTATATTGGAAAATATTTATGTCTATTAGGTTTTAACAAAAAACCATATATATTAATTCGATAATTAATTCTCAACAAACATTATTAATAACTTATTCTTATCATAGACTAACGACAAAGTTCACAGATACATAATACTTAGGAGATGTAAACTGTATGATGGCTGCTTTATGCATCTTTAAAGAGGCAATATAGGTAATAAGTGTTTCTAGGTGGTTCAGTTAATTTTCTGTTCATATCCTGCTGCTATATACCATCAAGAGTGGATTTAAAGTTACATCAAATAGTAAGCTACACATATCCAAGAGGTTCGCCTTGGATAAGTAGGTATACTGATGATGTCCCTTCATCGAAAAGACCTGGTAAGAGGTAACTTATCTCTCAATGAATTTTACATTGGCGTGTCGAATGTTAACGACGATCACGCTACAATCGAAGCCTTCTAGTTTAGACCTAGACAAATTAGAAAATAGCAGCTCATTGCCCTATCTGGAATCGAAACTGGGACATTTGCTAGCAAATCGTTGATCGTACCATTACATTCAAATCGATAATACAGATCGTCAAAATTTTAATAAAACATACGACTTAACACCTTGGTTCACCGTATGTGATAGTAGCGAGACTCAAGATTGAAGTGAAACTTCTTTAGCCGCATGAGGGTAAAATTTATAAGGATGAAACGCTTGAATTTGGCTGGCATATTTTTATTTTTTGGTTACAAATATAAAATATTTCAGCCATTTTAACCAAACAAGGTAATATAAGGGTTTTAATGTTTTCAAGTGATAACTTCTTCAGCATCGTTTTGATTTGAAATTAGATGAAACGAAAAAGCAACAGTAAAAAGGGACAGGCACATAAGTTGATGAGATTGACAGTGTTTGTCATGTTCGTGATTCTGTTTGTGTTCTGCTTCTTGCCCCCTCCACTCGTGTCAAGACGTAATTGGAGTTCACATTAAATCATAACTAAAACTTAACATTTTACATTCTTCTCATAGTTAGTAATTTCTTATAGTTTGTAATCTAGGTTAAGATTTGTTTTTATGTTTTTTGTTTTTTTTTAATAGTTACTAGTTAACCGGATGATGCTCTGCCCGTGACGTCAGACTAGGCTATAGGGCTGCAGCTGAAAATCGGTGCCGTTTGTCAGATTTCTGGCACACAGCAATACCGAGCTATTCTGCCTTTTCGGGGCTGGGTGGGGGTTGCACAGCATTTAAACCATTAGTTGCGGTTTTAATGTAGTGCAATTACTCAATGCATGTTTTTCACAGATGTTTATTTCATATAATTGCGCCTAATAAAGTTATTTTCATTCTTCTTTCTTTCATTATTTTGAAGCCAACATTGTTGAAGGTTTCACTTCTACCTCCCACGTAGTCGCACACAAGATTTTATGAAGTGAAACTAAACTTAAAATTTTTACCGACGAAACGCATCACGAAGATGTGCAGTTTGTTATCGTAATCCATTTGAATTTGTTTTAATACTTACAAATAACATGTGGTATCAATTTTCGATACTTAATAATTTAATGACAATTAAAATCATTAAATTCCTAACATATCTCCCTTTTTACTCCCTTTAAGTCTCGAAAATCTAAAGTTTTAGATTTATATCAAATCAGTTTGACAAAGAAGTTAAACTTCTGACACTTTTAATTTTAAGTGTTAGCCAACCTCTGTATATTTAGTTGTTTAGTCTTACATTTACAATAGTAATTTAAAGTTTATAATGTACGTGTTCCATATCTGTGAATTTTGGTTAGTCTATGATGAGACCTGCGTTTTTGGGTACATAATTCGTTATCTCAGAGACACGATGATTTATTATGCAGATGAGTTCGTCTTGTACAAACATAAAGACAAATACAGAATATATCTTTAATGAAACTGTTTTAATTCAGGTTTTCGATTACGATTGGGGTTTGCAAGACGACTTTATGGGTTCATGCCAACTGGACCTTACAGCGTTGGAGTTGGGACGCTCTCAGGACCTTCTGCTATGTTTACGGGACCCTAACAAGGCAGCGCAGGACTTAGGGGATATCGTGCTCAACGTGACCTTGTACCCAAAATCACAAGAGGATAAGGAAGCTGTGAGTATTTTTCAATAAAAATATAGATAGATAGCATACTATTAAGATAATTAAAGATACAGGTGTTTACTTTGGGCGAATGGAAATCTTAGTGTTAAATATGTAAGGTGGTCCACAATAATGTATAATAACTTTACATATTTATTTAGGCATAAAATTAAAAAATACATAATTAAAAAAACCCTGGACCCCTAAACCTAGGGCTCAATGTCTTCCCAGATTTACAATATATTATATGTCACGTCATAAGGGGTTGCGTGCGTGCGTGCGTGCGCGCGCGCGCGTGTGTGTGTGTGTGTGTGTGTGTGTGTGTGTGTGTGTGTGTGTGTGTGTGAGAGAGAGAGGGACAGAGAGAGACAGTGACATTTTAATAATTTAAAAAGTATTTTACAGGCATTGATAAAATATTTTGTAGTATTAAAACAGAGGTATGAATAATATGATTTGATTAACTTTTAAATTGTAAAAAAAACTATTTATAGTGGCATAACTACAGTAGTTGGACATAAAGTAACTGGGTTTTTTGTAGATATTAATACCTTCTATAATATTGTAGAACATTTTTTTGTTCTATCCTCAATAGTTTCGATAATAGATTTTTTGTTTCACACCTTAGGTTACATTAATGCATTTTTATTAGAGGTCCCAATTATTTTAAAGAAACTAATATTGCCTATTTCTCTTAGAGAAAATGCAGCTTTCTAATGGTGAAAAGAAATTAATTATTTGACCAGTAGTTTTTGTTAGAACACGTAACAAACATACATATATAAAAAACACAAATTTATTATAATTAAGTTTAGATTAGCTTCACTGTTAAGAAATCCAAATTAAGCAATCAAAATATTCAATTTCAATCCAATACTTCTAGAAAAATAGTGACATAAATACATACTTACCTTTTCGTGACTGCGTCAGATGATACTGGCGATTAATGACTCGTACAGCTTCATCTGTATCACATAAGAAAGAGAACAAATTGAATAACCATATCAGAGGTCATAGTGAGCCCACCTTAAAAGATAGACATATTCCGTCGTGGACTTTTTGTTACCGCTGGGCACAGGCCTTTTCACTCCGAGGAGCGAGGGATTTAAGAGCATAGACCCACCACGCTGCTCCACTGCGAATTGGCAGATATTGTACACAAGTGCACTCTCTATTCCTTCACTCTCATAGTCCGATGTGACGGGAATCCGACACGAAAAGAGAGAGATCAGGCGCAGGACCGACGGGTAAAAAACACCGCCAATTATCCAGCTTCGGGCAAATATTTGAGAAAATCTTAATAGAAAACTCAATATTGATTTTTGAATTGGCCCGTCCTGAAACTCGAACCCAGGACCTCATGAACACGCAGCGTAATCTCTTAAAATGCCCAGATTTTAAAACATTTTTAATGGTGCACCGTTCCTATTGATCTTAGCGTGATGATATATAGTCTATAGTCTTTTTCGATAAATGGGCTGTGTAAGACTGAAAGAATTTCTCAAATCGCACCAGTATTCACCAACAAACTCTACAGTTTTATTAATATAGTTACTTTTTAGACAGGTTATTTCCCGGGACCAAAGTATCTTACCTATTACGTTTATATCTTACAAGTGATTTGTCACAACTTTGCTGAGGTAGTATCGCATATGTTGACACCCGATTTAAAAAGAAATTAAAATGTTTTACTAGCATTATTTACGCTCCGTCATGTTAGTATAGTTACAATAGTTTCATTAAAAATACATTACTAAAAAAAACCAGTAATGAAACATACATACATAGCATCACGCCTCATTCCCATAGGGGTAGGCAGAGACAACATCCTTCCACTTGCCACGATCCTTGCATATCTCCTTCGCTTCTTTCAATCTCATTAAACCTTTCATACAAGTTCGTCGGTTTAGAGTACTCTTGACCTGGCCGTTATTTAAAATGTCCTGGATTTGGTCCAGGAACGTTCGCCTCGGTCTTCCCCTTCCAACTTTCGCATTCACTCTTGACTCATAAATCCTTTTTGTCAGTCTCCTTTCATTCATTCTCTCTACATGCCCAAACCATCTAAGCATACCTTTTTCAATTTTAGTCACTACGTCTTCTTTTATACCACAACGTTCTCTTATCACACTATTTCTCACTCTGTCACTCAGTTTTAATCCACTCATGCTTCTCAACGCTCTCATCTCTACCGCATTTATTTTACTTTTGTGATTCTTCTGCCATACCCAACTTTCACTACCATACATAAGCGTTGGCACCAACACTCCAGCATGCACTGCCAGTCTAGCCCTTTGAGACACCATCTGACTATTCATAAAGGCGTGCAGAGCACCATTTACCATATTCCCTGCATTCACTCTCCTATTAATATCACTTTCACATGTTCCCTTTTTTGTAAATTTAGATCCCAAGTATACAAATTCTTTCACCTCTTCCACTTGGTCCCAATCTATTAAAATATTGTATTTCATCATAGATTCATTCCTTTCAAAAAGCATAACTTCCGTTTTGTTTACATTCACTTTCATTCCTTTCCCTTTCAAAGCTTCATTCATTGATGGTCAAACAAACGACGCTAGCTGCAGGCCAACGAGCAACTTGAGGTCGTTGACCCCAGCTACAAGTCGGCTGTTTTTAATTTTATGTTACATTGCTCCTTTTCTTCGTAATCGTTTCATTAATCTTATACTGACACGATAGAGTGTAAATAATGCTGAGAAAAAATATGATTTATTTAAAATCAGGATCGATTTTTATCCGTCCTATGTACAAAGGTGTCATTAGTACTATCGTCTGTCTTAGTTTTAGTGAGTGGTCTCCTAACACCTTGCATATATCTAAATACATATCTTTCAGCCGTTTTACGCACAAAGTCTTAACAGGATATTTAACTGAAAAGTGTCTATAAAATAATTAAATTGATTGAAAAACAAATGATTTATTTTGATCGCATAAGACAAAGTATAAATTAATAAATTTTGAATGCAAATTTTGTTCTAATCGTAGAATTTTGTTAATTAGTTCGTCCCAAGAATCTGTAATCTAGTAACCTTACCCTTATTTATATAAAATCAAGGTGTGTTTAATAATATCGTCCATCTTCATATTCGAGAGAGGTCTCCTAACACCCTGTATACTTTGTAGAAGATAAAATGATAAGTAAGTTATCCTTAATCTATAAAAGATGAATTATCCCACTATACATTGCTCTGTTGAATAAAAAATACTTTTATTTTTATATATAGTGGTTTCGATACTGATAAAGCCAAAGTTTCCCTTTATTGCTACCACGCCTAACGAATTTAGTATTAAATTTCCTGAATCTATTGTGAATTGAAACCACTCCTTGTTATTTCAAATGTCACTAAAACACTATCATAGAGTATGTTAAAAGAAACCTAAAACATATAGTTATTTAAACAGAAATTTAGCTGGTTTTCAAATAAAAATCTCTCCGCAGACTTTTTTCTGCCTTAACTTTGAATATTGAATTCCAATTAGTAAGTAAAAGTAAGTAAGTAGCAGCCCAGTAACGTCCCACTGCGGGGCACAGGCCTCCTCACTCCGAGGAGCGAGGGTTTTTAGAGCATAGACCCACCACGCAGCTCCACTGCAAATTGGCAGGCATAGTACACAAGTGCACTCTCTATTCCTTCACTCTTACAGTCCAATGTGACGGGAATCCGACACGAAAAGAGAGAGATCAGGCGCAGGACCGACGGCTTAATGTGCTCTCCGAGGCACGGGGGTGGATCACACCGCCAACTTCCCAACTTCGGGCAAATATTGAGAAAATCTTAATAGAAAACTCAATATCGATTTCGATATGGGCCGACCCGGGACTCGAACCCAGGACCTCATGTCTGTAGTCGAACATTCTAACCACTAGACCAATGAGGCAGTTAAGACCAATGAGGCAGTTCCAATTAGTATCATAAATAAATAATTCTATTATTCTAATCTAATAACAATAATCTTCGTTTTATTTTCTGGTTATTACATGAATAGTTTTGTTTGAATTCCGACACAGGATTTATTTTGTAATACAGATAATATATACATTGATTATCTATGTGTAGCGCGCATTCTGTCAAACGCTGACAATTATGTCAAACGTCATAAGGTTACATTAAAAAGTTTATATTGTCAAAATCTCTAAGGAGGTTACATTGGATAAGTTACTATGCCGGTTGTTTGCTTTAAACTAATTTATTTAAATTAATTTAACTCTAATCATATTAATAGCGTATTTGTTGCACTGAAAAAATGTATAAGAGCGATATGTGGAATTAAAAAGAGCGAAAGCTTCAAGCCGTACTTTAAAAAATTAAATATTCTGACTGTGCCGTCTTTATATATATATGAATTAGCATTATTTTTAAAAAACAATGAAAACCTTTTCGAAAGGCTTAAGGGAGAACGTTGTAAAGACAGATTCCGATATCCCGATCATAAAAGTTCTTTTTTTAATAAAAGTGTTTGCGTGATGGCTATTAAAATTTTTAATAAATTACCCAAAGATATAAGAAAATATTTAAAAATTGTATCAAATTTAAAAATTCTGTCAAATCTTTTCTAATCAATAAAACTTTCTACTCCGTTGATGACTATTAAAAGGGAAATTAGCAATAAGTAATAATAAGTTACTATATTTATTTACACTGTATTTAATAACAGGTAATATAATATATAAGTTCACTTTAATAACATCATTTAATAGTAGTAATTTTAAATGAAAATTGATTCGATATAATGTTATTAGGGATTAATAATTGGATTAATAATGTAAAACCTTTCCTTAGATTTACTAAAACCTAGAAATTTCGCAAACTTAAATAAGTAGAATATGAGGACTATGTTTACCATATTCAGCGAAAAATGTTTTGATTTGATTGATTTGATTTGATTAAATTTCTTTTATTAAAACCTTCTCCTGATTATAACTGAACAGAAATAAAAGAATTATCGAAACTGCACTCATCAATTTTGTATCAAGGAACGTGTCCTTATTTATATTGGCCATAAATACAAGTTTATTGAACTTTTATTTCAATACACATAGTGTAGTTACGGTATAGAGATGAAGGAAATAGATCGAGAAAAATATAATCTTGCCAACTTATACAAAAGAAATAAAATTGATATGCAGGTTTATAATTTCAAATTAACATTTCTACTTTAAATTCATATCAGTTTATATGGTTTTCTTTCCGTCTATCTGTCTCTATATTTGTTTAGATATCATCTGGAATGACAGGGCTAAAACTGCCGGGAACATCTAGTCTATATATATGAAACAAAGTTGAAAAATCGTGAAGATGGTTTTAAGCTGGCTGATACGTGGAATCCAGTGGTGAAGCTATGCCAAATGAACAAACGACGCAATTTTTCAAAATTAAAACGTGACGTTGTGAGTGTAGTATGCCGACAAATGGATGTGGGTGCCGTGAAAAATAAAAGAATCAGACGTAGGGTAGACAGATTCTGCCCTTGACAGCTTGACACAACCGACCACAGCAGTATCGTCGTGACCACGATCCATGCAACTGGGTCGAAATATCGGCAAAATTAAAAATTAAAAATCGCCATCGTGATATGTACCCGTTCAAATAGTCAATATGTTAATAAACCACGAAAATTTAAGTTTAAAACAATTAGAAACAAAGTACAAACTCAAGAACAACTGGACCGATTTTTGTTGGAAAAGCAGTATAATGTAATAATTTACCCATAGTCTCAAGAGATCGAAAACTACGCGAGTAAAAAAGTGAGGGTATCAGTGTACACGTCAAGGAAGTGAAATTTCTTTGGCTTATATAATAGTGTTAATGAGTTTGTGTAAATTGATATCGGGAACATTAAGTGATTGAAAATTATAAACCGAGGTGTTTGAATGCACCAACAATACCCATGAACGCCCACGGAATAAGAAATTAAATAATGGATCCAATTAATAACGATGTCGGTGGAGAACCCTACGCCCCTTTGCTTTATTCTTCTATTCTCCGACATATAAATAAAGTTGTAGAATAAAGTTTCGTATATTTTTAAAAGTTTTAACTTCTATCAGCAATCCCTAAAACTGCCAATGATTTTCGACATGTATACGTCTTTAAAGTCGCATTCATGGGGTTCTATTAAAAAACTAATTATAAATCCGGGGATACAGTTTGATGTTGTAGCTATATATCTATCACCTTCATCCGAAATAAACTGGATAGCTAAATGANTAACGATGTCGGCGGAGAACCCTACGCCCCTTTGCTTTATTCTTCTCGGTTCTCTCTTATTCTCCGACATATATATAAAGTTATAGAATAAAGTTTCGTATATTTTATAAGTTTTAACTTCTATCAGCAATCGCTAAAACTGCCAATGTTTTTCGACATGAATTAAAATCGCATTCATGGGGTTCTATTAAAAAACTAATTATAAATCCGGGGATACAGTTTGATGTTGTAGCTATATATCTATCACCTTCATCCGAAATAAACTGGATAGCTAAATGATTAAACTATTTATTACGCCAAGTAAAGACACATCTCTGTTCTCAGCTGTTAACCCTATTGATTTTCACTGTGCAATCAAGAAAGTGAGTGGGCGTGGAAGTACAGTCGATGACATTGAAGAATAAGGCCTTATAAATGCTCAACTTGATCCTGGGAACGCTGCTCTAAGGGTGTTTCCCATGAGACCGGGCCTCGGTATAGACCAACGTTGCATCGTATGGAGGAATTTGGACTAGAGTCAATATACCAGGTGTTACATGAACGTTCCTAAAATCGAAGAGCGATGATAGTACTAATGATGTAGGTGATGATGGGACCGAAAACAAAAGATTCTGATGAAAAAAATATTTTTAAAACGTTTAATTAGCATTATTACGCTCCATCATGTTCGTACACAGTTTATTGTACTCGCACACAGGCAAAGGCCGCGTGTGGTCCTTGACCTGAGCGTTAGCTGAGTGTTTAATTGTTGTTTTTTTAGTCATGTATATTTTATGAAACTTGAGTTTCATTTAGCTGTACTAACGTCATGATAGAGCAACATGGCATCGTATGGAGGAATTTAGACTAGAGTCAGTCCAGGCGTCCCCTGGATTACCATGGGTGGATTCTTTTATGTATCTGTGAACTTTGTAGTTAGTCTATGATTAGATGCAACAAAGACGATTCCCGCCTAATCTTCAGCTTCAGCGCGGGGGAAGGGGAATTACAACAAGCATTTTTTGTGACAAGTAACTATTGAAATACATAATACATGGAAGACAACGCTTTACTCAAATAAGGTCATTAAAGATTCCAGAAGGGTGAAGTGAGCGATCTCGCAGTGTTGAGGTTGTAACAAGAAGTTTCACCTCGAGATATAAGATCAATATTGTAAGAAGTACAATAACAGAGGGCAAAGGTTGTGTTTACAATTAACTGATAACAATATATTCACGCAAATTATACAATAAATAACCTATAGCAATTACTTGTAGCAAAGATACATACTGAAGTAAAGAAACCATTTTTTGACACATTTTATTCGTTCATTACTCTGTATATATTACAAACCTAACGTACAATCAGGGCTGCCTAAACAATTCATTCTGTCGGTTCTCATATTTCCTATAAAACTCGGTAAATAACAGAGGATAACTGCTTTATATTTTGCATTATTGATAATAAAACTAGCTTTTCCTCGCGGTTTAAGTGTCGAAAATTATTACAAATAATTTTTTGAAATCTCAAATTACGAATTGTAAATAAAAATGCCACGTGTTTTTCGTCAATATTAGAAATTATTAATTAAATTCTGTATTTTTTTAATGTCATTTATGCATTGTACTCTACCAACGGTACATTATTGACAAAAAAAAGCGTCCTATTACAAAAGCATATTATATTATATAACTTAAATATACAATTAACTATGATAACATTATATCGGACCATAACATTAATACAGACGAAATAAAAAAGGCCCATAAGGCTGGCAGCGTTACCTCTTTGGACAGCGATACTTATACGCTGTCCGAAGTACCGCCCGGCCTTAGGGTCACTTTTAGCCTCAGGAACCCANAACTACCTAACCTTCAAACGAATTAGCCTCACGCGACTTAAGAAGTTTCACTTATAAAAACATAAACCCATTATTATTAGTTAAGCACATTCGCCTGTTGCAAAGCGAATTGTTATATATAAGTGTGTGTATTTGTGTTTGCAAGCGTGGATGTTATGAAGGTGGTATATATGTCAAATCAAATCAAATCAAATCAAAATATCCTTATTCAAGTAGGCATATTACAGCACTTTTGAATCGTCAATTTTTTTTTCTTTTCTTTTCCACATTCTAATTCTAATGTACGTCTGATGATGATACTCCAGAACGACTTAAAATCTAAAGTTATGGGGGTTCCTTCGCGCCCCGATCCGAGAAGAGCCCACAACAAACTCAGTCGGGTNCATCCCACACCAACGACCTTCCTTTTTTCCAAGACATCAACGACATACCATCAGGTCTCTTACCATCTGTATTTAAATTGTAAATGTTAAAACTACCTAACCTTCAAACGAATTAGCCTCACGCGACTTAAGAAGTTTCACTTCAATTTATTATCAATAGCGTAATTAAAAGAGGGAACTTGCTTATAAAAACTTAAACGTGTGTGTATTTGTGTTTGCAAGCGTGGATGTTATGAAGGTGGTAAAAGTGTGGTATATATGAAACTATAACTTATATTTTTCGATATCAAATTTCATCCAAATCGAAGAAGTTTTACTACTAAAATCTACGCAAGTGCCACCACAGAAATCAACTAGAGTTATAAATATTTTAGAAATTACCAACCCTATAGAAGCACCGATACATACTATAGCGTTAAGTATTACGTATGTCGTATGGTATATGGCAGTTGATTGCCGACATCGCGTGTTCGTACGCGTCTCGTCGGGCGAAATGTTTTGACCTTGAAACACGTAAAAAATAAATAAACAGTGCCGGCAAGTGAAAAACAAAGCGAATGTTAAAAAGTCTTAACCTCTAAATACCATTTCTAATAGTATAAAGGAAATAATTTCGTATCTGTGTTCATTGTGCAAATTCTTACAGTGATAATGTATTAAGATATACATAATTATATGCTTCGTAATAGTTGTTTCACATTTAACGTTAGAATTATGGAACAACTAATGCAGTTCGTGTGTTAAACAAGTTTTTATTGTATTTACCTTAGTCGGTTTGGGTTTTTTCTTGTGTTTAACTTATACGTCAGAATTTGGACTTCTTCTTCTTCTTCTTTAATTTATGGCTTTTATTGGTGCCAATCAGGCCCTATTATTCCGCCAACGACGTGTTTTCTGTGTTAATGTTGAAGTAATTTTCCATTGTCCTTGGAGCACTTCAATTAAAGCTCTAACATTATTTTAAAGTCTTTCAAACGTTTATTAGTGTCTTAACAACTTCGCTGTATCTTCATGTTAATGAGTTATATTTTATTTTATTTTTGGCGCGTTCGCCATTTTTACTCTCCATTTACAATCTATCTCGTGTTTGTCAATCGAATTTGGACTTAATTCTAAAAATTAATAGGTTAATAATGTTCCTCTGTAAAGGGAGAGGCAACGGTTTTGACATATGAGCCTATTTAAAATTTGAACAAGTGACGGCGGGATAAATAATAATTTTTTTGCCAGTTGATTTCAAAACAAAGTTTTAAACGTATTTATTTCGCGTGTTTTGTTAAAATGTTATGATTATATAGCTTTTTTATTTTACAAACTTTATCTCGGTATTCCGTTACAGTACTCATGATCATGGGTGGATCGGGAAGAAACCTAAAAAAAATTAAATAGGTGTAAAGACTATTTTAAATTATTTGTAACACACATGACAATCGTGAAAATTTTTAAAACCATTAAGATAACAGATTTTTCATATTAATTTGTTTAACGGGCCTGGGTTCTAAATTTTTAAGACCTGCATTAATAATGGAACGTACGTCACATTTATCTAATATTATTCACTTTACCTTGTAAAATATTATAAATTTACTTTAATGAAACGTATTTCGGTACAGAGGTGCAATTATTATCTTGCTCATATAGCTGGAACTGAAAGTTCAGTCACCTAGTTAAACTCCAGTAACTTCAGTGAAGATTAAGTTAGAAAATGCTTATTAAATGGAAAATTATAACAAAACAAAAGTATTTACTTTAAAATCACTAAAACATTTTTGTCATTAATATCTCAAACCCCATTGTGATGATATAAAAATTAAATTTCATATTTTCAAATAATCTTTCATGTGCCTTATGAAAATATTGTTTTTAAATTTCATCGTTTACATTATAATAAATTCATTTTTATGAAACGGATCTCTGTAGAATGACGCAAATATTTTATTGCTCATATACCTGGAACTTAAAGGTCAGTCACCTAGTTAAACTCCAGTAACTTTAGTGTGGAATAAGTTGGAAACCGGTAAAGAGTTTTTACTTAAAATACTTTTTTGCTGCTGGTTAAGCTCTTGAATCTGATCTCACTTAGAAATGTATGAGGTAGTACTGGAACGTATTTTGGATTAAAACTAAGATTTCCTAATTTACCCTGCCGGGATTCGGGCGCAAGCCCTTTGTTAGTAAAATGAATACTCGTTCATTCCGACAGCAACGCAGTCTATAAGCTAAGTAAAAAACCATATCTTTAACAAGAAAAAGTACAAAATATATCTAATAATACGCAGCTCTGGATAATCCAAAAATGTTTTAAATTCTATTTAAAGACACTGAATCTGGAATAGTCTTTATTTTCTTGTGTCAAAATCCCATATTCGAATCAGTAAGAATGACACTGACACCACTAAATGTCATATGTCATTGATTGATTTCAAACATTTTATTTGTTTATATCAATTTTTCGGTTAAGTTATCTATTTGAATTATGTCACTATTCTTATAAAGCAGTGATGAATTGTTTGGGTAAGTGAAAGTATAAATTGTTAAAGATACAATTTTAATTAACGCGTGATAGTAAGTTAACTCTCACTTTAATGAAACTCTTTAGGAATAAGACAGCCTCGCATGCGCACGAGTACTCGCGTCTAAACCAGAAGTCCTGAGTTCGATTTCAAGCAGGTGAAATTTGCAAAATTGCATTTTCTTTGATTTTGATTTAGTAAAAAATAAAAATTGATGAAATCCTATTTCTACTGAGGTATATTGCATGCGACTTTATAGGGGTCCTCGTTGATTCGCGACGCCGACCAATCACAGCCGGACACGTAACAAAATGGCGGATAACTTGAGTTCTCATCCACCCAGTGACGAAAATTATCAGAGCCCAAAAGAATCGAAATATTAACGACTAGCGGCTCGTCCTGGCTTCGCACGGGTAGACAGAAATAGGTGCAGATATTTAAGTTACAAGCATGATAATTAAAACGACCATCAATTGACAAATATTATGAAAAGGTGAGATTCCTAATACTAAAACTAAGTAGCTCTGAAAAGAACTTTTTAAGTGAAAAAAAAAATGTGTTAAAAAACTCGTAATATTCAATGGCATCCACTGCGTAAGGTAACCTACTCGTAGTTCATAATGGTGCACCCCCTTCTCCCGCACTGCGCCTCTCTCGTCGAGTTAATTACTCGATGCGCTGCGTGGCGGCCGCCGCCGGCGTGTATTTTTATTTTAATTTCATGATATCTTTTGAATGGAATATCCGATTTCAATAATTCAAAAAGTAATCATCAGGTATTAAGACAGTCTTGAATATTAAATTATTTGTTTGGATAAAAATTTATAAATGGTATGGATAACACGGTCTGATTTTGATCGGCATTTCTATCAATTTGTTAAATGTAAAAAAGTAGCTATAGTGACGTAACTACAATAGTTAAACATACGGTCTCGCGAAGTTTTTTGTAGATATATTCTATAATATTGTGGAACATTTTTTTGTCCTATCATTAATACTCTTCACAGCGTGTGCGATGAAAAACACCTTCGGTTGGTTTTAAAAGGAATTTCTAAAGATTTCTATAGTAATCTAGTACTAAATATAGCCTATGTTACTCAGTGATAATGTAGCTTTCTAATGAAAAAAGAATTATTAAAATCGGTCCAGTACTTTTTGAGTTTATTCGTTACATACAAAAATACAAATCTTTTCTCGTTATATATTATTTTACCTAAAATCAAGGAACTTATTACGAGTATATCCTTAAAAATCTACGTCTAGTTTCAAAACGGCATACACGTACATGTGTTTAATAACTAATAGTTAATGTGTATCGTTAATTACATCAGTTCGATGGTTCCTAGTTAACTCTTTCATATGTGTGAATTCAATTAATATGCTTTTGTAAATTTGTAATGCATGAAGATAAAGTATTTTCCTACTTAACCTGGGAAGGTATATAGGTGCTTGATGTCATTTTCTCTAAACAGATAAAGAGATTCGTTAGAAACGTGTTTGTGTATAAATTGTCAAGATTCTGTTATAATTGGTTGAAATATAAAAATTACAAGTCGCCTGGAAGCTTTCATTGCTGCCGTTGCTTGATGACGTTAGAAAGTAAACACGTAGTGACAGAAAAGCTTTTTTATAATTACAAAATAATATGTAACTTCCATAATTATATACCAGAGTTATCATTTTTGGACAATATATTTAAATTTTAAGAGGCAAATTTAACTTAAATGGCAGTTAAAACAATATTTTGCGAGTTGATACATGTAAGCCCCTTTGATGATTTATAAACGACCATAACATTGATTACGATAAAATAAAGTGGCGTCAAAATGCCCTGTGTTCAAAATGTTCAAATGCGGCTGACAAACGTTAGTTATCTAGCAAGTAAGCGCGTTAGGGACGTGTCTTTATTATTCAAATTTCTATTGTTCTTTACATTGCATTTTGTCTTTATCTATCTCTTCTTTCTTTATCTAAACTCATATTATAAAGGGAAAACATTTTTGCGTTTATATGTATATGTGTGCGTGTATGTATGTTTGTATCGTTTTCACACAAAAACTACTGAAACGATTTCGAAATTTTTTTTTACCATTAGAAAGCTGCATTCTCACTGAGCAACATAGGCTGTACTACTTTCTCCAAAAAAATAGGGATTTCTAAGAAAAATGCATTCATGTGCAAATGCATTCACCCAAGGTGTGAAACAAAATATCTGTTATCCCATGCGCTGCGAAAACTATTGAAGATAGAACAAAAAAATGTTCTACAGTATCATAGAACGTATTAATATCTAGAAAAAGTCTGTAATATCATATATCCAACTACTGTATTTATGCCACTATAACTACTTTTTACATTTTAATAGGTCATATAGTTGCAGACAATCAAACCTTATTATTCATACCTCTGTATCAATCCTAACTGAATTTTATTAAAGACCATTTAAATACCTGTAAAATACTTTTTAAGTTATTAAAAATGGACATTCCATTCAAAAGATATAACTAATTTAAAAATGTCAATCCAAGAAAATAAGCCCCGACACTTTCCATAGCCACGAGATCTATCTACGTGGGTGAAACCACGGGGCATTGCTAGTCTATTGTATTATTAGTATCGTATAATTCTTCACGAGTGAAATATATGTCGGAGAATAAGAGAGAACGGAGAAGCATAAAGCACAGGGGTGTAGGATTCTCTGCCGACATCGTTCCTAATGGGATCCATTATTTAATTTCTTATTCTGTGGGCGTTCGTGGGTAATGTTGGTGCAATCAAATACTTTGTTAATTAACTCGGATTATAATGTTCAATCACTTAATGTTTCCGATATCAATTTACGCAAACTCATTAACACTAATAGCTAGGAACGCGACAGTTTTAATAGTCGACCACTCCGACTGACCGCCACTCGAGAACTGCCGAGAGACGCGCCGGACTGCCACTTATTGGCTCTGCCCCCATGCCAATACACAGATGGCGCCAGCGTTCCACAGACTATTACACACGGACCAGCAACCCACAGACTTCACTCCGACATATATATAAAATTCTTTAACAAAACCTATCTATCGAATGCATGATGTATTTCCACATCAAAAACTTCCATAAAATGAATTCTGCAGCGAACAAGTGCTTGTAATGATTACGGACAGTAAACGACTAGCTTTTGTGGTTCGCGAAGTCAATCAAGTTCCTATTATGTAGGTCACAGAATGAGTAGACTGTGAAAAGCACCGTCATGAATAGTTCAGAGCACAGATAAAATATCTCGACAGCTGAGCTTGAAAAGAAACCAAAATGCTTATAACCGTTTTAACCTGTAACCTTTTATAAATGACAGCTTAAATGTATTTTTTCCTGATATAATAAATCTACTTACATTTACATTCAATATTTATACAATGTCATATCAATCTTCCCCCATCCCAAAGAATAATTTGCGAGGAAAAAGTAGTCTATAACAGTCTCCAGGTTTCACTTAGGGCCGAAAATATGACATCGCCGCCCGCTGAATAAAAACTATGGCAATGCTATACTTTCGTCCCATGGTGCGTATACAATTTTTCATCAGATCGGAAGTTCGATACAAATGTAAATAATAAAGTTTAAAATAATCTACACTAATATTATAAAGAGGAAAGATTTTAGATTTATGAAAGGCCTATGATCGAGTGGTGAGGAATGAGCTGTGGTCAACGTTATCTACGTATGGGGCGAGCGGTAGTCTGATCCAAGCATTGGAGTCTCTCTATGAGGGTTCTAGTGCTTGTCTCAGAATAAACACTTTGACAGATTTAAAAGAAATTATGTATGGGTTAAGAATGAATGAATTACTCGTCAAATGTTTACTCTACGCTGATGATCAAGTAATACTTGCGTCATCCGCTAACGAGCTACGACAGATGGTAAATATGATGAATGAAGCTTTGAAAGAGAAAGGAATGTAAACAAAACGAAAGTTATGCTTTTTGAAAGAGATGAATCTATGATGACTGGCAATATTTTGATAGATGGGAAACAAGTGGAACAGGTGAAAGAATTTGTATACTTGGGATCAAAATTTACAAAAGATGGAACATGTGAAAGTGATATTGAAAGAAGAGCGAATGCAGGGAATATGGTAAATGGCGCTCTGCACGCCTTTATGAATAGCCAGATGGTGTCTCAAAAGACCAGACTGGCTGTGCATGCTGGATTGTTGGTGCCAACACTTATGTATGGTAGTGAAAGTTGGGTATGGCAGAAGAATCACAAAAGTAAAATAAATGCGGTAGAGATGAGAGCGTTGAGAAGCATGAGTGACAGAGTGAGAAATTGTGTGATAAGAGAACGTTGTGGTTTGAAAGAAGACGTAGTAACTAAAATTGAGAAAGGTATGCTTAGATGGTTTGGGCTTGTAGAGAAAATGAATGAAAGGAGAGTAACAAAAAGGATTTATGAGTTAAGAGTGAATGCGAAAGTTGGAAGGGGAAGACCAAGGCGGACGTTCCTGGACCAAATCCAGGACAAAGGTTTAATGAGAATGAAAGAAGCGAAGGAGATATGCAAGGACCGTGGCAAGTGGAAGGACGTGGTCTCTGCCTACCCCTATGGGAATGTATGTATGTTTTTTAACACATGTTTAGGAAGGCTTTAAGATAAACATGAAATTTTTTTCTAATTTAGTGATTCATGGTCGTTTTAATTATCATGTTTATAACTTAAATATCTGTACCTATTTATGTCTACCCGTGCAAAGCCGGGAAGGGCGGCTAGTATGAAATAAAGTTAAAGAATCAATAAATATTTCACATGTTTCGTTTACTCGTTAATTTGTGACAACTATCAATAACAAACTATATTATAGCCTAAAAAGTAATCACAAACGCAATTAATAGCGAAAATATAAAATATTTTCAACAAGTTCTAATGAATCCTAAGAAGAATTAAGTGAAGAAGGAGTTGACAATTTGAGGCACAATGTGTCACTTTCCTCACTCAAAATAGCGCCGAAAGTACGAACTTTCGATACAGGTATGATGAAAACTTTTTAAGAAAAGTAAATTCAGAAATTTGGTATATCAAGGACGTGGATTAAGGTCACACAGTATAGATTAGTAGGATTACGTTATCATGTCAAACATTGGAAGGTAGTTAGAAAAATGACGTCAGCTCATTAAAGGCTACTTTACAGACATGCTTTTTTATCTTATCATAGGTCAAATCATATGCCCAATACTTTAACCACGGTTTTATTCGAGTAGTTCCAGATACCATGGGAACATCGGGTAATCCAATCTCAGCGATGGTAGGAAGGAGAATTCGTGATGAGATATTTGACTATCACTCCTCAAACCAATTACCAACATTAAAAGAATGATTTAAAGTAAAACTTTTCCGTCGTCTGTTATTTTTCTGTCTATCTATCGTATTATAAAAACCACCAACTCATATTAAGTAACAACTTTTATTCTCTTCACTATTTAAATAACACATGGCGTGTATTGCACTGTACTAATTAGTTCACCATTCGAATTTATATAAATTAGCACTATTTCCTCTAAAACAACCGCATCATAAAGCAGCACAACTCTGTTAACATAATTGTTCTGCTCTTTAAAGTTAACTCGTATTGCATAACATTTCGTGATTTTGCACAATGTTTTTAGTAATTCTAAGTGTTGCCGCTATTTTAGTCGTTCTTCATTCTCCTGTGCTATTATTTCTCATACCCCCTCTTGCAAAACCCCCATTCAAAAATATTAAGTCCATCAATCACAGGCGTCGTGAAAACGACGACTTTAAACAGAAGTTGTGATTAAACTTGAGACAATTTCCGGAATAGCTTTTAAACCGGAAGTAGCACATGAAAACGTTTGACTGAAATGATTACAAAGACGTCAACATAATAAACAAATATAGTAATTTAATAACAATCCAACAAATAAAATAATAATGATCGCTAACACTATATGTATTTCTTGATAATTTACAATATTTTAGAGCTATCAGTGTTACCACGTGTCAGTTTATAGTCTAACAATCGCATGTCGCATTACAACTTGCAACGAAGTGGGGGTAAAGTCTTTCGACAGATCAGCTAAGATCAATACAGCGGGTCCATGGCTCGCTTCAGCTGCNTTCACTATTTAAATAACACATGATGTGTATTGCACTGTACTAATTAGTTCACCATTCGAATTTATATAAATTAGCACTATTTCCCCTAAAACAACCGCATCATAAAGCAGCACAACTCTGTTAACATAATTGTTCTGCTCTCTAAAGTTAACTCGTATTGCATAACATTTCGTGATATTGCACAATGTTTTTAGTAATTCTAAGTGTTGCCGCTATTTAGTCCTCATTCTCCGGTGCTATTATTTCTCATACCCCCCCTTGTAAACCCCCCATTCAAAAATAATAAGTCCATCAATCACAGGCGTTGTGAAAACGACGACTACAGAAGTTGTGATTAAACTTGAGACAATTTCCGGAATAGCTTTTAAACCGGAAGTAGCACATGTAAACGTTTGACTGATATGATTACAAAGACGTCAACATAATAAACAAATATAGTAATTTAATAGCAATCCAACAAATAAAATAATAATGATCGCTAACACTATATGTATTTCTTGATAATTTACAATATTTTAGAGCTATCAGTGTTACCACGTGTCAGTTTATAGTCTAACAATCGCATGTCGCATTACAACTTGCAACGAAGTGGGGGTAAAGTCTTTCGACAGATCAGCTAAGATCAATACAGCGGGTCCATGGCTCGCTTCAGCTGCCAGTGTAGTGTTTATAATAAATACTAACTCATTCATGCATTTGCAAAAGACATTCCTGATTTTGTGAAGTTATTTCCAATACAGATGCTTGTCTTAAATAAACAGTGCTTTTAAAACCAACTTTAGAATTTAATCGATGTATTGTGTGTACATGATGTAATCGTCTTGCTCGTCCACTATTTTTGGATACACATACGATCAGGCTGTTTATTTATAATTGAAAACATTCTTGAGATATGGCAGGTTTCTTACTAAACACTCTTAATGCTACAGTGGATTCAAGGAAAGATTTCGTATTTCAGATTTATAGGGATAAGTGTTTTAATTTCCAAAAATATAACAACGCTTTCTAGAATTGTAAAGTTAATTGAAATGACTTGGTAATTAAAAGATCTTATCAAGTATTATGGAAATGATAGTTATAGTTGTTGAAATGTACAAACAACCATAACTATTATTACGAATTAAATGTAGTGACATCAACTTATTCTAATCGCTCTTAACTATTATTAAAATTGTAAATCCAAATGCCTTCGACTAATCAATAAAGAAGAATGTACAAAATATAATTGAAACATGTAGAATATGTGAAAGTGATAATGAAAGGAGAGTGAATGCAGGGGATATAGTATATGGTGCTCTGCACGCCTTTATGAATAGTCAGGTGGTGGCTCAAAGAGCCAGACAGGCTGTGGATGCAGGAGTGTTGGAGCCAATACTTATGTATGGTAGTGAAAGTTGGCTATGGCAGAAGTAGCATAAAAGTAAAATAAATCCGGTAGAGATGAGAGCGTTGATAAGTATGAGTGGATTGAAACTGAGTGACAAAGTAAGAAATAGTGTGATAAGAGAATGTTGTGGTATAAAAGATGTAGTGACTAAAATTGAGAAAGGTATGCTTAGATGGATTGGGCATGTAGAAAGAATGAGTGAAAGGAGACTGACAAAAAGGATTTGTGACTCAAGAGTGAATGCGAAAGTTGGAAGGGTAAGACCAAGGCGAACGTTTCTGGACCAAATCCAGGTCATTTTAAATAACGGCCAGGTCAAGAGTACTCTAAACCGACGAACTTGTATGAAAGGTTTAATGAGAATGAAAGAAGCGAAGGAGATGAAAAGCGTGACAAGTGGAAGAACGTGGTCACTGCCTACCCCGAAGGGAATGAGGCATAATGCTATGACTATTTAAATGTAGTGACATCAATTTTTTCTAACCAATCTACGCAATCTATTATTAAAATTGTAAATCAGATGACTTCAATTATCAGTTCCATTTTGCAATCAATATAAATTATAACATATAGTGTCACTGTGATATGAAGATGGCAGACAACGAGAATAAAATGGAGAAACTGAAGAATCGTCTGATAAAACTGCAAGGGAAAATACACAATCGCGTTGAAGATTTCCAGGAACAAATGCAAACGAAAATAGAGAGGTCTAAATTATCAAAATTAGTTTCGCATCTTTCAGACGAGAAGAATGATGATAGTAATTCTTTAAAGAATAGTCTAGAAGATAAATCATCTACGGATTCAAACTCACAGACAGACCGTAGTTCTATACCGTCTGTGATAATTGATGAGCCCAATTTGAATGCCGATCCGAAGGTAGTTTGTAAGGATTTCCTTACTATTGAAAAACATGGCGTTCTTTATCGGCGGTGTTTGTCAGCATCGAACTTGACGCTCTCTGATGAATATAACATCTACAGTTCAAGTGATTCATGCTTCTCGTGTTTATCATCTGCTGACGAAAGGTATGTGCTTTATTATACTATGATTTTTTATTTAAATATTCTTTATTTAATTACTTTGACAGCACTTTGGAAGTCAGATATTGGTTTTTCCTCACGTTGAGTCCAATTGAGGAAGGAAGGACTTAAAATATTAAGTTACGAGGGTTTAATTGCACCATTTCCTGCTCCTTGATTTACCATCATCGTTACAATATAATTTTTTTGCAGTGCAACTTCTTTAGACACATGAGGGTAAAATTTTATGGTAAAAAACGAAGATGGGCAGCGTTTTTTATGCCAATTCATTTGAAGATTAGGTAGTTTTAATATTTACATATAACACGTGGCATTTTAATCGCAAAATGTGTTGGTAAGCGCAAAACTCAACAACGCATGGATCAATTTTGCCAATGTTTCTTTTTAAATGTTTGTTGAAGTCCAAGGATGGTTTTTACGGCGAGAAAAGTTCGAATAATTGCAGGGGAAAACCCTAAAAACAGCCCTTTTATGTTTCCTATACAAAAGTTTTGCGTTACTAAAATGTAGCGTCAATTTAACCTTGATTGCTATTCAATAAATTTCATAATAAATTACAAGTACTCACTGTTAACTGCCTCATTGGTCTAGTGGTTAGCATGTTCGACTACAGACATGAGGTCCTGGGTTCTAGTCCCGGGTCGGGCCAATTCAATAACCAATATTGAGTTTTCTATTAAGATTTTCTCAATATTTGCCCAATCAAGTTGGGAAGTTGGCGGCGTGATCCACCCCCATGCCTTGGAGATCACGTTAAGCCGTCGGTCCTGCGCCTGTTCTCTCTCCGGTCGTGTCGGATTCCCGTCACATCGGACTATGAGAGTGAAGGAATAGAGAGTACACTTGTGTACTAAGTCTGCCAATCCGCAGTGGAGCAGCGCGGTAGGTATATGCTCTAAAAACCCTCGCACCTTGGAGTGAGGAGGCCTGTGCCCAGCAGTGGGACGTTAATGGGCTGCTACTTACTTACTCACTGTTGTCTAAGCAAAGTAGGTGTGTTCTAACGTCAAAGAGTCAATTTACACTTTATTACCGCTGCA
>JACTOM010000919.1:116950-179035 GCA_015832385.1 Elymnias hypermnestra | reverse complement strand
GCATATAAGTTATGTTTGATGATTCTGGGTAGTTTAAGGTAATGGACTAGCATGTAGACAGTACAAGTACCCCTATTTCTTCCAGGGAAATAAAAATTTAAAATACAAGAATAGAAGTATACGTTTACAAAAAAAGACCATGTACGTGCGTCTTTTAGTTCTACGTGATACTGGCGAAGAAAATTGTGCCAGTCTAGCACAGGTAAAAGACATAATACATACATACATACATAGCATCACGCCTCATTCCCATAGGGGTAGGCAGAGACAACATCCTTCCACTTGCCACGATCCTTGCATATCTCCTTCGCTTCTTTCAATCTCATTAAACCTTTCATACAAGTTCGTCGGTTTAGAGTACTCTTGACCTGGCCCTTATTTAAAATGTCCTGGATTTGGTCCAAACCATCTAAGCATACCTTTCTCAATTTTAGTCACTACATCTTGTTTTATACTACATCGTTCTCTTATCACACTAATGTGTTAATGTGTGTGAATATTAATAAATAAAAAAGAAATTTAACCACAATTCAGTTTAAAACTATAAAATGATTTCTTACCACCTGACAGTTTGGTGATGAAGAGCTTATAAAGCCAGCTTGAATAAAGTATTTGATTTTGGACATAAACGTATTTACATTTAGCAAATATCCATTACATTATCTTATCAATGTTTAAACAGGCTTTGTGATTTATCATTAAGTATACTTATATAATGAACCTTATCTATGAAAAAAGCCATAGGTATACTAAATAAATACTGTCACTCTAAATACAATTAAGCACAAAAGTTCTTTAAAGGGGACTTTATAAATCTATCTATATGTATCGACGCTGGAAAGTAAACCAAAGATGTAAAACTCTTCATCAAAAGAGCGAAGCTTTTCCTCCTTTGCTCCGAAACTATACATCCAATTGCCTTGAAATTTAAAATAGTTATTCCTGTTGCAATGAAGAGGCTCCCTAAGACCTGGTTCCCACGTCTTCCCGCAGGATCGGGATATATAAGCGAAATACGCAATAGACGACCTTAACCGACTGCTGTAACCGTTGCTATCAAAATTTTTATTCAAGTTGGCTTTTACATCATTTCTGTCTCCTCAAATATAGTTTTTCCTACATAATTCCAATTTAAAAGAGAGCATGTTCTAATTTGTTTGAGTGTAGACTCATATTGGTTAAATTTCATTGCCAAGAATCGAATCTAAAACTTCTACTTACTTATCTAGTACTAGCACCATTGCGCCGTTCCAAGTTACATTTAATCTGTTCTTTAAAGCTTTGCGAAAATAAAATGGCTGACATAAGCTCGTTAAACTATTGTTTCCCTTTTTAATAGTTGCTTATAAGTCAATTAGACGCTTTATTTATAGCGCTATTAATCTAAACTGTTACATTACAAAGTAATAGGTTTTGACGAATAACTCAAAAGAAATGTTATATTTATTTAGCATACTGCGTGAATGCAACGTATCCGAGGGGCGCGGGGGTTATGTCAATCGGTAGCTTGGTTCTTGGGTATGCTGTCGGTATGGAGCATTTAATTGGTGCAAGAAATAAGGTGTCAGTCAGAGTCTTAATTTTGTAAAAAGGCTATAAAGATGTCTTGAAGTTCCTTTCGCTATATAGACCTTTTAATTGAAAAATAATTAAATTATAATCTCAGAGACATGCCTTCTATATTGTAGTCCCTTTGTTGGAGTTGAAAATCGTTAACAAAAAAAGGGATATATGCTAAATAATATATCTCACAACAATTTTGATCTAATCTCTGACAAAAGAAAACATTTTACGACGTAATAAACTTTTTTGAAGCGGATATTAACAACAAACTAGAGTCTAAATCTATAAACAATATTGATACCTATAATACCAGAAAATAGGAAATCATTAACTGGAGAAATTCTTTAAAGTTTATTAATTTTAATATAACCCAAATTAGGAAAATACTTTGACATAATGTCACAAGATATAAATATGGATAATTAATATCTGATGACAAATGTTATCAAAAATTCTTAACGTACAAGAGATATTTTTAAACATTATCAAATATTTTTATGTAACCTCTGCTACAGGGTCACCGAAATTCGACCGAGAGCTGGAAGCCTTCCACCAGGAGCCAACCTTGACATCCCAACTGTAGTCAACACTTGTACAGATCTGATTGAAAGAATTGGCAACCATTTCCCCAGATTAAAACGCAAAGGGGATACTATACATAGGGTATAAATGGTTTTCGGTGGTTGGTGCATGTCTAACCTGTGGGGTATATATAATCTGTGGCGTGTATATAGTCTGTGGTGTATATCTAATCTGTGGTGAACTTATAATCTGTGGTTTATTAACACTCTGTGATGTATCTATTATAACATTTCTTTATTATCACTATTTTTTGTTGCTGATCTAATTTCTAAAAGATTAGAATAATGATAATATTAAAATTGCTCTTTATAACATTATAAAGAGACATCATTTCTTTTTAATTCGAAACGACACATGTAATTGCGTAATGAAACAATATTTTCACAGATCTTTTAGATTTGTCTATGACTCATACAGATTACTAATTATTGAATTAAACTATTATGTTTATGTATTTTAAATAAATATATTTCATTTCCTATTTATATGCTTGTGACTAACTAAACGTCTAACATCAACTGGAGTATAAAGATACACAAACTGTAAAAACAATATTCTAATAATCTTTCTAATTTTTATTCATATAGCTGAATTAATATATAGAGTACTTTTTATTATATTAATCGTTGACAACTAGCAACTGAGGAATAAACTGGAGACTCTAAATAACATAAGATCAATTAGTTCCCTCTGTTTTCTATAGAATCTTATGTATCTGTGAACTTTGTAGTTAGTCTATGGTAAGATCTGTAATAACGCCTTTCCCCGCCTAATGTCAAGCTTCGACACGGGGGGGGGGGGGGGCTGACAAATTACGAGAAACAATATTCACGTGAGGATTAATTGATAAACATGGAAGATCACTCTATACCGTAGTCGTAGAAACAAGTTCCACCCACATACTCTGGATAAATGGCGCTATTTAACGATTTAGGCGATCCTTTTTCCGCGTACTTGTAAAACGTGGAAGCAACTTTCATCAGCGGTATTCCCTCAAAACTACAACATGCAACTGTTTGAGGGTCTATTAATTTCCCGCCTTCTAGGCAATGATCACCTTCTATCAGATGACTCGACGGCAGTCTGTTAACGCCTGTAATCGTAATTGAAAAAGAAGGATTGTTGTTTATTTAATTTCAGTAGCTATATGAAGTCGCAGGTTAATGGTTAAGCCACTATTTAAATTATAAGTTACCTTTTGTAATTTGAAACTGCTTTACTCAAGTGACAATTTATCATAATTTTTAATTAAGGTATATGGCTCGTTGAACTGGTTTGACCTGGAGCACCTGACTATAAATTTATGAATGTCTAATCCTGAATGAATGAAAGGAGCCTGACAAAAAGGATTTATGAGTCAAGAGTGAATGCGAAAGTTGGAAGGGGTAGACCAAGGCGAACGTTCACGGACCAAATCCAGGACATTTTAAATAACGGCCAGGTCAAGAGTTCTCTAAACCGACGAACTTGTATGAAAGGTTTAATGAGAATGAAAGAAGCGAAGGAGATATGCAAGGATCGTGGCAAGTGGAAGGATGTTGTCTATGTAGGCCTGAGTTATCCGAATAAAACTGGACGACCTGGCTCGACCTGCATGATCTAGCAAGACCTGAATGATCTCTGTAGATTTGGATGACCTGGTCGATTTGACTAGACCTAGATGACCCAACTAGTTCTGGATAACCTAACTACACATGAATGAACTGACTGCTCCTGATTGGACCCAGATGAATCATCCCGTTTGTACAGGGGTAGAGCAAAATACCCTTAGGGTTTCGTTGAAAAGATCCCGGACTTGGTAACTTACCGCGATAAAAAGTATCCTATATGTTATTGAAGATTATAAATTAGCTGTATGCCAATTTTTGAGGATCGAAAAAATCGTTATATGATAAATTTGTTACAGTATCTACTAAAGAACACAAGGCTGAGCGACGTCAATAAAAGATTGAAAGCACAAATATGGAGTTCCGTGGTGACGATAGTTTTGGTGGAAGCCAAAAATCTTCCTGCCATGGACGTAGAAACCAGATCTAGTGATCCTTATTGTAAATTTAGGTAAGATGCTACTTTTAGTCCGATCTAGTTGTGGGTTTCGACCCTGGTTAATTACCTCTCCAACAGCGAAGACTTTCCACCAGGTAATGTATCTGCGTTCCGTCACGATTATGGTTCTGATGGCCTCAATGGAACAATAGCGCCAGTACTGGCTTTACTAGTAGTGTTGATAGGTTCAATTCCCAGGTTGGAGAAATTTAGGAAATTGTGCATTCTAATTCTGACTCGAGGCCGTACCCCGACACCAATGGGCTGACCAACTGAGCGAGACTAAGCAAACTACTTTCTATAAGATATTGACGATGGCCACTAACATAAGCAGATGGAAAGCGTGGTCCAGTTTGCGATTGGGACCAGGGACATGATCGTCAGTCGTGAAGAAGCGATTTAAGAGGGAGAGAGACTTTCACACAAGCAAGAAATTTGCGTTTCGCTATGATTCTGCATAGAAAATATGAGAATCAATACTTCCATCTTAGACTATATTAACACTTAGCAGTAAAATGACTGAAGAAATGCAGCGAGTGAAGGAGTTTTTCTCCGGAATCTAATAAGTAATAACCCAGTAAATCGGTGCAAAGTTCTATAGGCGCAAGGGTTCTGTGGTACTGGAATGATGGACCCAAAATGGGGAATGGGATATCCTTAAATCGATAAATAGAATACTAGCAATATAAGATCAGGCTCTGTGAAAGCCATTAAGAGAAATCTCTACTCAGTTGTGGACGTTCATAGTTTGCATTAACCACGATCTATTGTCTCAGGTTAGGTAATGAAAAATATAAAAGTAAAGTGGTGTGGAAGACGCTCCATCCGTCATGGCTAGAGCAGTTCGACTTACACCTCTACGACGACCAGGAACAGATACTCGAAGTAACCGTGTGGGACAAGGACAAACAAACCAAAGACGACTTCCTTGGAAGGTAGGTTTTATGTTATATCTAATTATTAAGCATAATGGGCCCACTAGCACAATTGTGGTAGTATTTTCTTCGCTAGCAGAGGTCCTGAGTTCAATTCTTGACAGGATTCGTTTAGGAAATTGTATTTTCTAATTTGTGGACTGGTGTGTTGCTTTAGCTGTGGTTATTTTCCACTTAGTTTCCATTCGTTTTCAGTTGAAATGCCTCCTCGTTTCTACATTCTCACCGCAAATCTTTCATTACCCACTAAAACCCAGCGGAACCCGTTCATCCGTTATTGGGACACCCGAAGATCACTTGCGTATTAATTTCTCATGTCCCGGATAATTCCGACTGAGATTTAATGAAAGTTTACGTATTTTCTAAGCTAAATTATAAGATGTGAATTGAAAAATAACGCATTTTAAGCAAATATGGCACATCGGTCGTCGTGAACACTTAAATTTTTTGCATTATTATGTGTAATCGCCTTCTCGTCTGATCCTGGACGTGCAAAATATAAGTGAGGTAATTTATGTCGTTGGCCTTGATCATTCAACGTAACGAGACGGGTGGCTTCGTCACTAGCATTTTAATGTAAAACGTCTTATGTTCACGTTAAAAAGGAAAGAGAACAGCTTTTTAGGGTCCTGAATAAGGAAACCTTATAATGTCCTCACGTTCTTCCGTCCACGACTTTGCTTAAAGAATCTTAATTCCAGAAAGCTATAATCGATAGGCAACCATGTCATTTCAGCAAGAACACACGCCACTAACAAAGGATATCAAAGTATTTAAGCAAGAAACCACGTTGTAATAAATTTTAAGCCCGCCTAGCCTTTAAACGGTTCCACGGTTCTACCTCTAAACTAGGATTCAATCAAGATTTCACGTCCCCCACCGATAACCTATCGAGTAACTTAAACATTTACGGGGTTATTTAAGCAACAATGTACGTCTCGAACTAATAACCTATAGGATCATTTAAGCAAGAATGCAAGTTGCTAACAACTAGGTTATGGAGTCTTTCAATCAAAAACACGCTTTTCTAACCCATAGCCTAACGAGTAACTTAAACATGAATGCACGTTTCTAACGACAAGGTTACGGAGTCATTCAAACAAGAATGCACATCTCTAACTAATAACCTATTGAGTCATTTAAACAAGAATGCACATCTCTAACTAATAACCTATCGAGTCATTTAAACAAGAATGCGCGTTTCTAACGACGAGGTTACGGAATCATTCAAACAAGAATGCACATCTCTAACTAATAACCTATTGAGTCATTTAAACAAGAATGCACGTTTCTAACGACGAGATTACGGGGTCTTTCAAACAAGAATGCACATCTCTAACTAATAACCTATTGAGTCATTTAAACAAGAATGCACGTGTCTAACGACAAGGTTACGGAGTCATTCAAACAAGAATGCAAATCTCTAACTAATAACCTATTGAATCATTTAAACAGGTATGCACGTTTCTAACGACGAGATTACCGGGTCATTCAAACAAGAATGCACATCTCTAACTAATAACCTATTGAGTCATTTAAACAAGAATGCACGTCCCAAAATAATAGGCTATCGAATCATTCAATCAAGAATTCAAAATTCTATGCAAAGGGCCGTCATGAGTAAGAAATCAAAACCCTAACCGCTAGGCCATCATGACATATAAGTATTAATCTGTGTCTATCAACCAGGTTATCGTGACAATCCCGGTTTCTAACCACTAGGCCATTATGCCATATAAACACGTTAGAAGCATTAAGGCATTATAAAGGCATTTAAGCAAAAATCCTCATCTGTAACCCATAAGCGGTCGTGTCCTTAAAATAAGAATCTAAACATTGGGATGTCATGGTGTTTCTACTAGAATCAACTTCTGAATAGGATCAATCGCTTCTTATTTTGAAATTAATGGTATTCATGCCAATATCCACGTCTCTGACCACATGGCCATAAATAAAATATTTTAAAAGTGCCGTAATGTTATTCTAGATGCGTCATAGATTTATCAAGGCTGGAGAGAGAGAAGACTCATAGTATATGGCAAGAATTGGAAGACGGTAATGGACAGATATTCCTGCTACTAACGATCAGTGGTACCACGCAGTCGGAGACCATCACGGATCTTGCAAGCTATAGAGAAAACCCTAGAGACGTTGAAATTGTTGAGAGAAGATATGTAAGTATACTTGGTATCAATGCTTGTGGGTCCGTAACTATTAATTTTTGATGAGAAGGTTTCGTAATCAAAATATTCTCCATTCAAGTAAGCTTTTTTTGAATGGTCATTAGTCTGTCTGTTGGTCTACCAAAGTTCGGTTCGGAAAGTTGACTTTACCGAGAAGAAATCGCCAGGAAACCCAGAAGTAATTCATTTAATATGTTTGACTTGAAAGACATAATAATTTAAAGGTATGCATGTCCCCTTTGTAATTTATTTTATTCAATTATACATTCGTTTGTTGATTTGTTTGTTTGTGTTGCTGTTTAAACATTCATTGGTTTATCATCTGTTTCTTTGTATATCAGGTTTTTTTCTTGCATATTTGTGACCAAATTAATATTTTTCTTATGCAAACGTTAGCCTAACCTTCAATATGTAATGATGGGATTGCATGTTGTGTCTATCTAATGGATTGATTCTATCACTTGATTTGTGTTTAAGTACTCTTTTATTCCTGATTTTAAATCTTTTATAAATTTTAAAATAACCAACATTATAATTTTGGAAAGAAAACATCTAAGACTACCAAAATGTCTATTCTACTTTAACGCCAAGTCGTAAGATTGGAATATGAAAAATATTGCTATAGCTCAATGTGGTATTACCCATATGCTTTATATTTCCAATATAAATTTTGAAATAAACCTTACATTTATACTTTACAACGTAGCATTTGTGCCAACGAAATTATCTACTTACACCTTGCTCATGAATTAGTTAATCTGTTGGTGAAATCGGTTTACAAATCTGTTTCGTAGTGTTTAAAATTGCCACAAACAGACAGACAAATGCGGCGGAAAACATTGATTTGTAATTTGTAAGAATTTCACTATCTTCTTTTATTTCTACCTCTGGAACATTTACTACTTTACTGAACGTAGCTGTTACGTGAATGTCGTCAGTTTTATGTATTTTTATATTAGTATTATTGGATACAATTCAATAGTATTAAGGTAATGGACTATATCTATGTCCTAATTGCCTCCAAAAGGCAAAGTTTCTTTTCCGTATGAGCTCTTTGGCATTTTTCCAGTGCTGACATTAGAAATAGCGTGGCTCTGACAATGAACATTTTCAACCCGCACTTCGTTGTTTGCAATTTCACTTATATTTTCTTTTCTATTAGAATATTATTTGGTACATACTTATAAAAATATTCCAGACGGAAAAATTTACTTTGTTGTTAATTCATTGTTACCACTCTTGCATCTAAGACATCTTTACAATCTAAAATAATTACAAACCGGTAACTGTTAACAGTAATACTTCTTACAAGGTTTTCGTTTGAACTATCATTGCAAAATCTCTCAACATTAGGTGTCAATGGAATCCATTGGTGACCTGTGTAATATACGATAGAAATATACATAACTAGCGTCCCGTCCCGGCTTCGCACGGGTAGACATAAATAGGTACAGATATTTAAATTATAAGCATGATAATTAAAATGACCATGAATTGAAAAATATTATGAGAAAGGGTGATTCCTAATGCTAAAACTAAGTAACTCTGAGAAGAACTTTTTAAGTGAAGCATAAAAATGTGTGAAAAAAACTCGAAACATTCAATGTCGCTTGCACTGCCCCTCTCTCGTCGAGATAGTTACCTGATGCGCTGCTTTGTGGCCGCCGCCGGCATGTATTTTTATTTTAATTTCATGATATCTTTTGAGTGCAATATCCGATTTCAATAATTCAAAAAGTAATCATCAGGTATTGAGACAGTCTTTAATATTAAATTATTTGTTTGGATAAAAATTTCTAAATGGTATGGATAACACGGTCTGATTTTAATCGGCATTTCTATCAATTTGTTAAATGTAAAAAAGTAGTTATAGTGACGTAACCACAATAGTTATTAACCACATAATAGACATATGGTCTCGCGAAGTTTTTTGTAGATATTGATATATTCTATAATATTGTCCAACATTTTTTTGTCCTATCATTAGTACTCTTCACAGCGCGTTACTTTACTTATTAAATATAGCATATGTTACTCAGTGATAATGTAGGTTTCTAATGAAATAAGAATTATTAAAATCGGCCCAGTACTTTTTGAGTTTATTCGTTACATACAAAAATACAAATCTTTGCTCTTTATTATATTAGAATAGATTACGATTTTGAGGATGTTTTCCAATGTGCTGGGTTTTTTCCGACGTAAGACATAAGACAGGTTCAATTTACTCTGTAATCAGAATTACCTTGTGTGACGCCGACTTCAAATAAAAGAATAAGAAGAATTCGAAAAAATAATACACAATTATTTATTACTTTTCAGAGCATATTAATATGTTTGGAATAGTTTGTTTTAAAGGCGGTTCTTCTTTTGTTAAAAATTTTATTTATCAAATCAAGTGATTAATCATGATTTCTGCCATTAAAAGTTGCTAAGCATCAAGAAGAAGACGCCTTATTTTAAAACCCAAATTTGAATGTACGTAGATGAAAAGATTTCCTATGGGAGCTACCAACTTAATTACATTAGCTCCTATAATTTCAGATAAGCTAGGTTATAACATGACTATGTTATAAGATGAATCTACGATGAATGGCAATATTTTGATAGATGGGGAACAAGTGGAAGAGGTGAAAGAATTTGTATACTTGGGATCTAAATTAACAAAAGATGGAACATGTGAAAGTGATATTGAAAGGAGAGCGAATGCAGGGAATATGGTAAATGGTGCTCTGCATGCTTTTATGAATAGCCAGATGGTGTCTCAAAGGGCTAGACTGGCAGTGCATGCTGGAGTGTTGGTGCCAACACTTATGTATGGTAGTGAAAGTTGGGTATGGCAGAAGAATCACAAAAGTAAAATAAATGCGGTAGAGATGAGAGCGTTGAGAAGCATGAGTGGATTAAAACTGAGTGATAGAGTAAGAAATGGTGTGATAAGAGAACGTTATGGTATAAATAAAGATGTAGTGACTAAAATCGAGAAAGGTATGCTTAGATGGTTTGGGCATGTAGGGAGAATCAGTGAAAGGAGACTGACAAGAAGGATTTATGAGTCAAGAGTGAATGCGAAAGTTGGAAGGGGAAGACTAAATCCAGGACATTTTAAATAACGGCCGGGTCAAGAGTACTATAAACCGACGAACTTGTATGAAAGGTTTAATGAGAATGAAAGAAGCGAAGGAGATATGCAAGGATCGTGGCAAGTGGAAGGACGTGATCTCTGCCTTCCCCTATGGGAATGAGGCGTGATGCTATGTATGTATGTATAACATGACTATTAGGTATGTCTTCACATTTGTCAACGTGATTTACCGAGGCTGTTCCTCTGTGGCTCTTAAATGGGCCAGGTCATTTATTCAGGACTTGGGTTACTGATTCGATCTTGCGGCAATAGATTTTTCTGCTAGTTCTGCCTCGGGTACTTCTAAACTTAATAATATCTCAACTAACTTGAGTACGGAAACAAAAAGATCAGGTTATTTAGGACCTTGTCTTGGGTCACTGATTTGACCTTGTTGCAATGGAGTCGAAGTATTGGTTTTTTTAATGTTTTCTGTAAGGTCTGCTTTTCAAGTTTATTATAATATGTCAACTCAGTTATGTACAAAAACAAAAGGATCGAGGTATTTAGGACCTTGTGATTTGATCTGTAAGGTCTGCCTCGGTTACTTCCAAGCTTAATAATATGTTACATAAACGTCAAATAGATTGTGGAGTACTTAAGTTGGTATTAATATAGAATTGAATCTATGTTCATCTCCTTATTCTAGACGTGGTATCGTCTCAATGAGACTGCGAGTGGAGTTGGATGGCTTTGTGTCAAAGTATACGGTGCTAAGGGTTTGGCAGCAGCTGATCTGGGAGGCAAATCTGACCCATTTTGTGTACTAGAGTTGGGCAACGCAAGGCTACAAACACATACCGAATACAAAACTCTAACACCCAACTGGATGAAGATATTCACATTGTAGGTATAACTTCGTATTATGTATATTCAAATTAAAATGTTCTCCATTCACATATATGTGTAGCTACCAATAGGAGATAAATTATCTCCTATCTTCTTTGCGGACTCATCTTGAAATATATCATCAGTTACCTTCAGATAAGGTTACAGTCGGGAGCAAACCTATCAGTAATAAAATAGAAAGAGATTTAGTGAATTGATGTAATTTTGTTTTAAATGTAAAGGATACGACATAATTGACAGAATTTGTAATCGTCGTCGCTTCAACCGATGAACATCCACTGCTGGACATAGGTCTTACGTAATGACGTCCAAAAGGCCCGATCTTTCGCCGCTTGGCTCCAGCGGCTACCGGCGATCTCCTTTATGTTGTCGATCCACCTTGTGGAGTCCATCGGTCCTTCGGACTATGCCCCGCCTATTGCCACTTCAGGTTCGCGATTCATAGGGCTATGTCAGTGACTTTGGTTCTGCTATGGATCTCCTCATTTCTGATTTGATCGCGTAGAGAAACTCCAAGCATAGCCCTCTCCATCGCACGCCGAGTGACTCTAAGCTTTCATATGAGGCCCATAGTCAGCGACCACGTTTCGGAGCCGTAGGTGATCACTATTTGTAAGGATCTAATTGAATTTGTAATAGACAGCACTATTGTGTGTTTGCTGTAATGCACTATAAAGAAATGTGTATTATATACTATTTGATATTAAAAAAATGTGTGTATATTGAAAGAAATTAATGCAATAAACATTGTAAAGAAAAATGCAATTAACGATGGAAAACGATATCAACCAGATGCTCCAATACTCTTACTTGATAAAGGCTCCCAGTGAAAACCAGCGCTGCAGCTCGCTGCAGCATCATGTTGACAAATTTTCTTTCTTTCTTTCAATAACGCCATATCCTATTCATGAAATTTGCCATGACCAATTCGCACATTTGCAATTGTATGTCCTCGATAACTTCACGAATTCTATCATTAAGGTCTTGAATCATTTTTGGAGCATTACCATAAGCCTTATCTTTCCATGCCCTAAGAAAAACGTCTAAAGGTGGAATCACAAGACCTGTAAGCCAATTGTAATCACCACTTCAAGAACTAACACGTCCAGGAAACTTTTCACGCAAAATTGCGATTGTTTCATTGTTTTTATGCCACGTATCGTGGTCTTATAAATATCCACATTAATATCTTCCACTCCCAGCCATAAAAGATCATTAATCATTGCTCGACACCACAATCCGTTATTGGTCATGGAAATTTTCATGTGCAGGATGTGGTTCTTTCTATCTTTTTCTTTACAATGACATAAATATATTATTGGAAAACTCTATACTTAAATACACAGTATTGTAGTATTTAAACAAACTGTTACGTATTTCAGTACAGTTAAAGACATCAGTTCAATACTAGAACTGACAGTCTACGACGAAGACCATGACCACAAAGTGGAGTTTCTCGGGAAGTTGGCAATACCTTTGTTAAATATAAGAAACGGGGAAAAACGGTGGTTTGCCCTGAAGGACAAGAAGATGAGGGCGCGTGCGAAAGGAAACTACCCTCAGATATTGTTGGAAATGAGTGTCATTTGGAATCCGGTAAGATATGCCTACATGTCTTGTTTGTCGTAGCTTTAGCCATTAACTTGTTGCGTCTTAAAGTCTTGTCTCCTGTAGGCAAGTGTCTCGTTCTCTCCCGGTTAGATTTCACCTTTTTTATAGCTCAAAGCAGCAATACGAGTGGTGAATCCAAAGGAGCCTAAGTACATGCATCAAGAAGCGAAGTTCAAGAGGCAGCTCTTCATACGCAATGTAATGAGGCTCAAAGCGATCATCATGTGGTTTATTGAAGTTGGCAAAATATTACAGTGAGTTCGTATTTAATTTTAGTTTAAAATATTGAAGTAAAGCTTCTTTCACATATTATTTACACTGTACAACTGATTTCTCATTGTTATTCTCGAGGTATAACAGTAATAAGTGATAACCTTTTTTCCAGAGACTGTTTCGAGTGGGAATCTAGGCTTAGATCCTTTCTAGGTCTTCTGGCGTGGCTGGCCTTTTGCTACTACTATGAAATGTGGATGCTTCCATTCCTCTTACTGATCTTCTTTACCAGAAATTGGCTAATATACAGATTAACTGGTAAGTGTCCTCCCCCCCCACCCCATATAACATAATGTAATATTTTAATGTAACTTGTTCCCCTCCTCCCTTTATATAAAGCGCTGTACATTAAAAAAACAATTACCGTATTGTACGTGACAATTTTCTTAAAAGAAAAAATTATAACTATTCATCCGAGTGGTGGGCCCCAGATGTTCGCTAACGCATTCAGCTCTGGCGCCCCATTCACTCTTTTGCACCCCCTTCTCCGACGGGAGGGAGGAGCATCGACTGCTCTCTTCAATTGCCTCTCCAATGCCGCTTTCTGTAATTTAACTGCCCTCTAAACTGGCGCACTACCGAGCATAGCGCCCACTGTGCTGGCCCGAGAGAGGTCACGGCGATAACTGCATTGGACAATTCACTGAATTGACCTGGATGGCCCCGCTATGGCCTGTATGATTGCGGGTAAAACAGACTACCAGATGCTCAGGTTAGAGGCATTGCCTCGAGACCCGCACCCCTTAACTCCACGCAGGTGAAGTAACCCAGGATGATACCAGTCAGCGACACAAAATGTAGCGCTAGGGCCCCAGGGTGGCCATTCTGCTAATGTGTAGTGCTCCGTATTGGTACAGTGAGATAAAAATAGATGTATGCTATCTGGGACTTCGTATCTACGAAGTCACAGATAGCATACATTCCACCATACGTTGTTTCGTGATCTTCTAGTGGAGCGTTTTCGATGAAAGCTCCCAGACGGATTAATTATTCCAAAAATTATCATTATATTTACTCAAAACCTCGAAAATTGTAGACGAGGAAATATATCTGGGACACATAGCCCAGTTAGTTAGTTTAAATTTCGAGGAGGTCAATCACCGAATGCAACTGGGTTAGGCGTTCGGAAAACTACGGAAGATCTTTTCGTCCAATATCCCTCAGTGCCTAAAGACAAAGCTCGTGGAATAGTGTGGTCGCTGACTATGGGCCTTATACGAAAGATCAAAGTCACTCAGCGTGCGATGGAGAGGGTGTGCTTGCAATTTGTCTACGTGATCAAATCAGAAATGAGGAGATCCGCAGCGGAACCGAAGTCACCGACATTGCCCTACGAATCGCTAACCTAAAGAAGCAATGGGCGGGGCACAGAGTCCAATGGACGTTGTAGCCCGAAGGTGCTGGAATGGCATGTAGGTAGACCCTCTGCAAGGTGGACCGATTACATAAAAAGGGTCGCTGGTAGCCGCTGGAGCCAAGCGGCCCAAGAGACCTGAGACCTAAGTCCAGCAATAGACGTCCATCGGTTGAAGCGACGACCCAAAACCTTGATATTATATACACATAAACCTTGCTCAAGGCTCACTCTATCTATTGGTGAATTCAGTTTATTACTTTTTGAGTTTATCAGGAACAGACAGACCGAATAAAAACGCGTTTCACTTACTAATATCGTTGATTTTTGTATATAACAGGTAAATTAACTATTACCATTCCATCTTTGACTGTATCGTCATTTACCATCAGGTGAGATTACAGTCAAATGCTGAACTGTCAGCAAAAGGTGTTCATATACATTTCTCTTATTTTAGTTACTCTAAAATACTACCGAAGCAAACCATGGACGCGTATTAAACGACTATTCAGTACTGGTAGTAAGTGAATGTGAGAAATTCGCAATAAACGTTGCTTTGCATGAAGGCTTTAGATGAATATACAATAAAAACAGATTAACCTCAATAACTTGGCGTCATTCGGCTTTGAATACCAATTTTGTATAAGGATGGTTTAAAAACACTTAAAAATCGTTAATAACAATAATAAGTATGCGTGTATTAACATGGAAGTGCAACTTCTTTGGCTTTTATTGCATTGAACTGTACAATATAATGTTATATCCAATTCCTGTTATATGATTTTTTCGTAATTTATCGATGTTCGGCTACCGCTCTCGAAAACGAAGACAGACGATAGTACTAATGACACTTTTGATAATGGGCCGGAAAAAAATTGATCCTGATTCAAAAACAATCATATTTTTAAAACGTTTTATTAGCATTATTTACGCATTGTTTAACAGCTTTACTAAAAAAAAACAACCAGCATTGAAGAACAAATACCTCAACCCGGGTTAATGAACTCTAGCCGCCGCGGCCGCGGCCGTCGGTAGTTGTGAGCGCTCGAGCAGCTAATAAAAAAAATGAAAAGTGCGCGCGTACAAAGTACACATGTCAAAAATGGAACCAATTTTTAAATCTTGTTTATATTTATACAACTCTAAAACTTTAGATTTCCGAGAACTTAGAGGGAGGGAAAAAGGAAGATATGTTAAGAATTTAATGAATTTAATTGTCATTAAAGTGTCAATTTAAAGTGAAAATTAATACAAATAATTTAATGAAATGTCAAATGACGAGTGGGAAATTAAAATCCCACATGTTATTTGTAAATGTTAAAACTATCCAACCTGTTAACGAATTAGCATAAAAAATGCTGCACATCTTCGTGACGCTAATCACGCGTTTCATGCGTAAAAAATTTACCCTCATGGCCTAAAGAAGTTTCACTTCAAACATCATATTTTTAACACGTTTCATTAGCATTATTTACGCTTCATCGTGTTAGTACAGCTAAATGAAACGTTTCATAAAAAATACATTACTTTACTATTAACAACAACCAGAACTGAAATACAAAATTAAAACAGCTGACGTCTCAGCCCTTGGCTCGGGTCGACGACCTCTAGTCGCCGCGGCCGCGACCGTAAAACGTTTTACAAATATATTTTTTTAATCAGGATCAATTTTTTTCCGTCCCAACATCAAAGGTGTCAGTAGTACAATCATCTGTCTTCGTTTTCGGGAGCGGTCTCCTAACACCTTGTATATGTACTAATACTAGCTAATACAAGAACTTGATCAGGTTTGAATATGAGAAAGCTTGTTCTTTTTCAAAGAATATGTATACCCAATTACGAGTCAGTTGATTGAATAGTTTTGATTCAGTAAGGGTTCGATATTCCTTAGTGCCTGAAGACCAAGGTCTTCGAAAAGTGCGTTATGCCAGCGATTACATGTGGTTCCGAGAGATGGCTGCTAACTATGGGCCTAGTAAGAAGACTCAGTCACTCAGTGGGCAATGGAGAGGGTTATGTCCTGGTTTCTCTACGTGATCAAATCAGAAATGAGGAGATCCGTAGGAGAACTAAAGTCGCCGAAGTAGCCTACCGAATTGCAAAGCTGAAGTGGCAATGGGTAGGACACTTAGTTTGCAGAACCAATGGACGTTGGGGCCCGAAGGTACTAAAGTTGCGGCCTCGCACCGGAAAACGCAGCGTCGGCAGAAACAGGTGGACCGATGACATCAGGCGGGTCACCGGCAGCCACTGGATTAAATCGGCGCAAGATCGGATCCAGTGGAATTCATTAAGAGAGACCTTTGTCTAGCACTGGACGTCCATTGGTTGAGACGACGAAAGGTTCGATCGCTTATGATTATAAGGAAACTCGTTCTTAGTGAGCATCTACGTAGACAGGAGTAACTATACCAATTATATACTCATCCTGACATGTCGTTTCGCAGATTTAGTGATGAAATATATTAATTTACTTCCATTTCTTTTCAATACAGGTGGTAATCCTTTGTTGCTTCCCGTTGATGATGATGATTTACTAGCAGAGGAAGATGACGAAGAAGAAGTCGATAAGGTATTATGAAGTGTGTTTAATTGAGTCTTTATATTGCTCGCTATAGTTAATTGTTAACGACATCTGTTGACGGGTACGAAAATTAATATAACTAACAAGTATTATTCATCAATAGAGGACGCTGTTAATATAATGGGCGTGTCTGTTGGTGATTATTAATTAATAGCATTCAACTAAAGATTACTGTCTATATGTTCACTAGCTGACTTCGTAATGACACATAATCCAAAACACTTAATGATAATTGCAGAATGTTTCAATTTTAGTAGAAAACGTGGTCAAAACTCAACCGAAACAAAAATAATTCGTTATCAAAAGAACGCGATCTTTAAAAAAAAATTTTTAAAAAAACGTAAAGTGCGTGCTTATAAAGTACACATGTCAGAAGTAAAATGGAATTTCTTTGGCAGACTAATTATTATTGAAAATTAGGTTATATGTCGGTGAATAAGAGAGAAGGAAGAGCATAAAGCATAGGGGCGTAGGGTTCTCCGCCGACATCGTCATTAATGGCATCCATAATTTAATTTCTTATACTGTGGGCGTTCGTGGGTAATGTTGGTGCAATCAATCACTTTATTAATTAACTCGGATTATAATGTTCCCGACATCAATTTACACAAACTCATTAACAATAATAGCTAGGAACGCGACAGTTTCAATAGTCGACTGCACCGGCTGACCGCCACTCGAGAACTGCCGAGAGCCGCTCGCTGGATTGGACTGTTAAATCTGTCCCACGCCGATAGATCGATGGCGCCAGCGCTCCACAGACTACCACACTGACATATATTTATACAAATGTAAAACTTTAGAATTTCGAGACTTAGAGGGAGGGAAGATATGCTGTGAATTTAATTGTCATTAAACTATTAAAAGTGTCGAATATTAGTAAAAATAATTTATTGAAATCTCAAATGACGAATTGCTTTTTGTCAATATTATAAATTATTAATTAAATTTTGTCTTTGAATTTAACAATTTTGTAAAAGAGAATTAAAAACATATTTTTATTTTATTTTTTATGAAAAATACTATATTTAATTATTAAATGACGAGTGACAAATTCACCAAACATTTAAACGAATTAACATAAAATACGCTGTACATCTCGATTGATTGATTCTTAATATTCAATCTGATTTCTGAAACACTTATAAAATTAAATTCATTTCTAAACGACGGGACGAACATCAAATGTTTGACAGGTTTTTTTTACTATATTTACTCACCTTTTAAGCTTTTGTGGCTCGATATTATAATAAAGTATTCTTTAAAGTATCTAATTATTATTACTAAATATTTTATTATGGAGGAGGCCTTTTTGCCCATATGAGGGCAACTCCACTTCAAAAGACATTATTATATTTTATAAATAAAGAAATACATACATGCATACATACATAGCATCACGCCTCATTCCCATAGGGGTAGGCAGAGACAACATCCTTGCATATCTCCCTCGCTTCTTTCACTCTCATTAATTTTTTTTTCCATTTATTCTCCTTTCAATATCACTTTCACATGTTCCATCTTTTGTAAATTTAGATCCCAAGTATACAAATTCTTTCACCTCTTCCACTTGTTCCCCATCTATCAAAATATTGCCATTCATCATAGATTCATCTCGTTCAAAAAGCATAACTTTCGTTTTGTTTACATTCACTTTCATTCCTTTCCCTTTCAAAGCTTCATTCATAATATTTAGCATCTCCTGTAGCTCATTAGCGGATGACGCAAGTATTACTTAATCATCAGCGTAGAGTAAATATTTGATGACTAATTCATTCATTCTTAAGCCATACATACTTTCTTTTAAATCTGTCAAATATTTATCCATGGATAGGTTGAACAGCCATGGTGACGCAACACATCCCTGTCGAACCCCTCTTTCGACAGGAAACCACTCCGTGTACGCTCCGTTTATTCTGACACAAGCACTAGAACCCTCATAGAGAGACTTCAATGCTTGGATGACACTGACACTGACATATTATTCAACACAATGTAATATATTTGATATAAGAATAGAATTAAACTTAATGGCACTGATATAATATTTAATACAACAAAATTGACAAACTAAATATTTAATATGTATTTTCTATGTTAAGACGAATTTTATAGAAGTGGAAAATAATGACTTTATAAAAATAAAAAATAAAAAATTTTCAATACCAAATATACATTGCTCTAAATACACTGCATTCGAAAATGTGTAATGTTCTGAATTCTTGGAAATTCCTCAAAATAAGGAATAATATATTAAGGAGTGCAAATGTTTAACGTTTCCTAGATAAATATCATCATCATCAACATCATCACATATACTCTTACAGTTGTTTGTTGTTTTAGGAAGAGAAGAAATCATTAAAGGAAAGGTTACAAGCAATACAGGAAGTGACGCAGACCGTACAGAACGCGATAGGTTATGTAGCCGCCTTAGGAGAAGCTGTTAAAAAGTAAGTTTGCATCTTTACTTTTAATATATCATTAAATAATTGATCGACATCAAATTCTTTTTTCATTCTAGAAGAACACTTTTGAAACAAATACATATAAATGCCATAGACTGTCATAACTAATAATAGACAATGTCGGGAAGTAATGGATTGCGAGGGAGGGCGCCACCAGCGCTGTTAGTTTTTGGCGGGAAAAGAAAAGAGTATCCATGCCTTGTCATTGGAGAATATAATTATAAATGTTATATAGTGTGCATTATATATTTTTTTTTTTTTAATATCTTAATAATAAGTATAACATGTTTAATTTTATATAGAGTTTTAATGATGGAAATACCATAGAGAATAGTTCCTCGGCTGCCTCATATAGTTAGAACCCAGGACCGTTAAACAGAGTAATAAATAAAAATGTATCTGTTAGACTCTATTCTTTTTTTAAACGTTCACCTATTAGGCATCATTTTTAGAGCTATATAATAATAATAAATATATTATTGAATATAAAAAACTGCAATAAAGTGTTAACTGTAGGGAATATAAATAAATACAATATATATTGATTAAGTAATGACTTAATATATTATTATGAATTATTTTATGAAAATCTTTTACATAATTTTTCTATGTATATTTTTATATCCGTAAAAAAAATTATACTTAATTGTGAATCTATACATTTAGTTATTGATTGTGTAGAGGCGATAAAAAAGCATCAGTGTGAACGTATTGCTTCATTAATTTTTTATATATTTGTCAGAGTATAAAAGAGAAAGGAAGCATAAAGCATAGGGGCCTAGGGTTCTCCACCGACATTGTCATTAATGGCATCCATAATCTCCAAACTGTGGGCGTTTGTTGGGTAATGTTGGTGTAATCAAACACTTTACAAATTAAGTCAGATTATAAAGTTCAATTACTTAATGTTCCCGATGTCAATTTACACAAACTCATTAATAATAATAGCTAGGAACGCGACAGTTTCAAAAGTAGGTGGCACCTCCGGGCCGTCACCCGAGAACTATCGACAGACGCGTGCCGAACTGCCACTTATTCACTCTGCCCCACGCCGATAGACAAATGGCGCCAGCGTTCAACAGACTATTACACTCCGACATATATATATTTCTAGGTTCTTCACAAATTGTCAGTCGTTCACTTATACCATCATCAGTGTAAGTTGCAAATAATATGAAAACTATATTTGATGACTTAAAAGTTCTGTAAAATCCTAAATGAATAAAGCATTTTTGAATTTGGATATAAATTATTTTTCTGTAATGACCTGCTGCTGCCTTTTTAAATAAATAAATCCTAGAATTTTGTTACAATTTCGTTAATCTAATTCACACATGCATACACACACTTTAAAAATCGTATTATCTTTATTTACATCTAGATATTTACTTTACTGTAATCACTGGTAAAGGCAGTAAGGAAGGTGATGACTACTGTAACATTGTTTATACTAGTCATCGAGCATTATTCGTAATAACAACAATGTTTGTGTCTAGTAATAAATAAATAATTGTTGTTTTTCTAGCCTAATGAACTTCACGGTGCCATATCTTAGTTACATAGCAATCATAATGCTGATAGGAGCCATGTTCGTGTTGTACCTGATACCTTTAAGGTACCTCCTCATGGCGTGGGGTAAGACAATATTTTTTATAGAAAAGCCAACTTAGTAAGACGCAGAACAATAATTTGACGAGTTTTTCGTGTTTTTTACAGGAATAAACAAGTTTACAAGGAAAATTCTTCGTCCACACACGATACCCAACAACGAAGTACTCGACTTATTGTCAAGGGTACCTGATGATGAGACTTTAGTAAGTTTAGTCTGTTTTTTTGTTGCAGATTAGTATTTGACTGCGTTGTCACCTGATGGTAAGTTATGATATAACTATAGGTGCTGATCTATTAAAAATAATTTACCACGTTCATCTTTCTTCGTATAACTCTCACGGTTCAAGTATCTTCATGAAATTCTCACGGTTCATGTTTTTTCATATAATTCTTATGGTTCATGTTTACTTATATAGTTCTTACTGTACATGTTTCTTCATATAATTCCCAAGGCAATTTTTTTCATATAGCTCTCGCGGTTCATGTATCTTCATATTGTTCTTGCGGTACATACTTCTTCATATGTGGTATAACTCTCACGGTTCATGTTTCTTCATATAATTGTCATGGTTCATTTTTCTTCATATAATTCCCAAGGAATTTTTTTATGTAGCTCTCGCGGTTCATGTTTCTTCATAGTTCTTATAACTCTGACGGTTCAAGTTTATTCATATAATTCTCATGGTTCTTGTTTATTCATAATATTCTTACGGTTCATGTTTATTTTTTAGCTGGATATAAGGGAATTAAAACCACATGCGCCGAGCGAACATAGAAGAGATGCAAGGAAAAAGCATAAAGCATCGTAACACATAATAATCTTACGGATAAACATACATAAGTGTTACATTGTGTATGGACTTACTTATGTCTCTTATATTGAACATAGCTCTAAAGGGCTAGAACCCAAAACTGTTAAACAACAGAGTATAGAAAAAAGAGTGAAGGAGGACCATCCCTGTCTGAAAAAGTGTCGTATAAAAAGGAAGGAAGTAGGTATGCTAATTTAGACAGAGGGTTAATTACAAATTGGTGCATTTTTGTTAGTGATTTTTTTAATTTGACAAACACAATGTAATAGTTAATAGATGTATAGAATTATAAATATATAAACCAGTTAAATATCTGTTTAAAAACGTAGCATTTATACAAAGTAGGTTTATAGAGCGATTATAAATTTACAAAAATAATGTAAATGTCCAAGTGGTAAAACTTAATGTCATCTGTTAAAATTGCTCTTTTAAAAAAAATAATGACCCGCAGTTTAGTGTATCTAAACCAGTAAACGCTTTATGTGTCAATAAATATTTGACAGTAATAAAACAGATCCAACTATTATGAAGTGTTACATCTACGCCACGTTTCATTATTATATCTATTCATTTTTAGTTTTACTGTATATAAGCGCCAGTTAGAACCACTCTTAAAGTCTTATTTGTCGTCCTTGAAGGATATTTAGTTTTATCATAATATGACGTTGTTCTCCTTAACTCTTCTCTTCTTGGCTTAAAATACCCATTCATTAACCGGAGAACTCTATGGCATTGCATAACGTCGTCCTATACCATAAATTATAACCACAGATTATCAAAATATAAGAACAAACATACTCTGTGTCACACTATAACCACAGAATATAGTATTGAAATTTATGGATAAAACGTTATCGAGTCTGTGGCTTTTGTTTAAAATGGATATAATTTTATAAAATATTTATGTTGATTTTGAAACAACTACAATTGTTAATTGTGTCTAAAAATTGCCACCTTTGGTATTAAAATGACTTTTGATCCTCATTTATTCATTATCCGAGGAGCTTTAAGGTAATGCATGACGTCACCCAATGCCATAGATTATAACCACAGAGTACATTATGAAAATATATGAATAAAGACACTATCATTGGTTTAGAATCTATATAACGTCACAAAATGTATATATATCTGTTGTTTTTGAAACAACCTTTAATGTTAATTGTATTTAAAAATTTTCTCCATTCATGCTAAATACTTTGATTGTAAACTGTCTTTATTTATAATGAAATATATAACAATTCACAAAATATCGCAATTACCCCGACTAGTTTAAAACCCATATGGGATCTTTCCTTGAAAAAGAACCCCTATGGAGCTTTAAACTAGTCGGACTATAACCGATTTTAAACATACAAAATATGTATATAAATATATTATAGTACCTGGTTTTAACGTCCATTAGTCATTTGGTTATGTTAGTGACAAGAATTTAAATATTTACACTAAAAACAAATCACTTGCAAATTGTGCTTTGTTATTTAGATTTAAGATGACAGTCTTTCTTACCTTTTTCAATACAAAATTAAAAGGCAAAATGTGATTACAATCTATCTATGATAGAATGCTTTTTCATTATTTTTATGTTTATTTCTGTATTAATCACAATATAATTTGATGATGATGATGATTATATTATAATTTGATGATTGATGATCAAACTATATTTGATTCATCAATCATAATATTATTTAAATGATAAAAAGTTTGATAATTGCCTATTGAATAGTTTGCCTCGAATATACAAATCATAAAGATAAAAAGGATTCTTGATACCAACAAATCTGATGTGAGTTTTCCTCATAACATGGTGCAAAGGAACCTTCTAAACTTTAGATAGCAAAATGATTATATTAGATGATTATAAAGTAATTTAAAAGGCTACTTAGATCTTTTTTTATTCAAAAATGAACATTTTATTGTTCATAATATTTTTAACTTTGTACAGTATCTGTTAATGGAGCAAATTCCTTCCTAAATTGATACGAAACAAAGGTAACGTAAAGTGTCATCTTAACGATTAATTGCAACCATTTATAGCATTAAAATTGTTTAAACACATCATTTGAATAACTATAACATATAATACTTTCAATTATAGCATTTTTAAGAAATTAAATACTTTTCACTATCACAATTTCGATATATTAAAACTTGTTATTGTCTGTGATTAAATTATTCTATTAATTGTTGTTGTGTGCATGGAAATTTTTTTATTTAAAAAATAAAACACCAAATGTAAATAAAGAATTATGTGATAGTTATCTTAATTTTTAGTATCCATTTATATTGAGTAGGCTCAGCTAGTTAAATGTTCGTTTTCTAAATAGAAGTACCCTCATCCGGTGAACGCGTGACCTTAAAATAACCTTGTACATAGGTCATACAAAGTACATCATATTTTACCTAGATATGACGCCCTGAGGACTTTATTGTCGTCTTAAGGTGGTTTGAGGACATACGTACGTCATATTTACGTCCATTCTGACGTCACAATGTAATTTTGACGCAAACGTGTTCACTGGACAGAAATACAAATGCATTTACTCTAAGAATGTAAATTAATATTTAGATTTTTGTAAAACGTAGATAAAAGTTTTTTACTTATGTACCATTTTTTTGTAAAAAAAAGTATCGTATTTTTTTGTTAATGTTGATAAATAAATATTAGGACAAACGATAGCATAAGACTGAGACCAATCTCATACATAATTATTAGGAATGATACAAAACTAAGTTCATTTCACACTTATGTTATAGACTTTGTAATCAAATTGTTAGCTTATTACCAATTACCAATTACATAGAAATATTTGTATGATTTGTTGGATATACTTATTTTATGAAGAAAACTTACAAGAAAATTCTTCCCTTTAGTTTTGCTAACATAATTTTAATTAAAAACTAACTAAAATATAAAATTATTACAGCCTTATCAAATTCTATATATAATATATACACAAATTTAATATTTGATAGCTATTCAATTCTAATCGTGCTTTCGAAAGCTTACTTAGTTCCCGGTCCTTTGTCTAGTTACTTTGCAAAAATGCACATAAGCACTTTTCAAATATAACGCACATAATGCACATTATAAAGATTTTTTAAACATTACCCTTATAGTATATTGATTTCTTTAAATATTATTATAATGATATTTGAAATATCTCTATGACATAACGAATATAACTATAATATAACCTATATTATCGTCATAATATTGTTAACATTTAATTTTTACCGTTATACTATAACTGTTATTTAAATAATGACGTTATTATATAACGGTTTTCAACACATTGCCGTTAAAATATAACTGTTATTTTAATATTGCTGTTATAATATAACGGTATTTTTTTATATTGTCGATGTTATTATTTCTTGAAATGATACTGTTGTAATTATGTATTTTGTGATTATTTTAAAGGCAAAACCATTTGCTTAAGCAAAATGGTAATTTGCTGGTCTTCCAGATGTGTTTTATAATTATCGATGAGAATTGTTTTTCAAATAATTATATAGATATGTTGGACAGTAAATACTGAAACGTTGTGATGTAAAACATTAATGCTACAGATTTATATTTTAATATGTCATAAAATAAAAGAGAGAAGGAGAATATAAAGCATACGAGCGTAGGGTTCTCCGCCGACATCGTCATTAATGGCATCCATAATTTTCATATTGTGGGCGTTCGTGGGTAATGTTGGTACAATCAAACACTTTATTAATTAACTCGGATTATAATGTTCCCAAAAGTCGATCGCTCCGGCCGATCGTCACTCGAGAACTACCGAGTGACGCGCCGGACTGCCACTTATTGACTCTGCCCCACGCGGATAGACAGATGGCGCCAGCGTTCCAGAGACTATTGCACACGGATCAGCGATTCACAGACTATTGCACTCCGACATATATATGTTTTTTGTTTGGCTGACAGGTTTGGTGCTTGACTTCCTTCTCCCCTATTAAGTCATGATACAGTCTAAGATGGAACCACGTTAGCCTAGTAAGTGGTAAGAGGTAGTTCCTTGGCACATCTTTGCTGGGAGAGTGATAGCTCTGAAAGCCGAAACTTGCCGCCATGTCAGACTTATACAAATAAGTAAATAAAGTTGTATAGTCACAATTATAGACCGGTGACGTTAGAATACTTATATTGTGATTTTTTTAAGTTTTATCCTTGAATCGCTGAATTTAATTTGCCTACTAAATCGGTTTTAATATTTTTTTTTTAATTTTGTGTATAAATATTATGAACGAAGCTTTGAAAGGGAAAGGAATGAAAGTGAATGTAAACAAAACGAAAGTCATGCTTTTTGAACGAGATGAATCTATGATGAATGGCAATATTTTGATAGATGGGGAACAAGTGGAAGAGGTGAAAGAATTTGTATACTTGGGATCTAAATTTACAAAAGATGGAACATGTGAAAGTGATGTTGAAAGGAGAGTAAATGCAGGGAATATGGTAAATGGTGCTCTGCACGCCTTAATGGATAGCCAGATGGTGTCTCAAAGGGCTAGACTGGCAGTGCATGCTGGAGTGTTGGTGCCAACACTTATGTATGGTAGTGAAAGTTGGGTATGGAAGAAGAATCACAAAAGTAAAATAAATGCTGTAGAGATGAGAGCGTTGAGAAGCATGAGCCGATTAAAACTGAGTGACAGAGTAAGAAATAGTGTGATAAGAGAACGTATAAATATAAAAGAAGACGTAGTGACTAAAACTGAGAAAGGTATGCTTAGATGGTTTGGGCATGTAGAGAGAATGAGTGAAAGGAGACTGACAAAAAAGATTTATGNGGTTTAATGAGAACGAAAGAAGCGAAGGAGATATGCAAGGATCGTGGCAAGGGGAAGGATGTTGTCTCTGCCTACCCCTAACGAATGAGGCGTGATGCTATTATGTACTATGTATTTATAAAAATGAATTAAATGTTTTACATCAGGCGTTCTATGAAGTTCACAAAATATTTTATTTTTTTTGATTAGGCGACATCGATTATTATTACTTAAGTTTTCTGTAATAGCTCTCTTGCGTATACTGCTGTATGTCTGTGTTATTTTACTGAAATGTTCGAATTTTTTACAACAAAAAATTTGTGGAAAACACTATTTATAATATTTTTTGGCTATTGAAATATGATATTCACATTTCATGATTGTAAATTATTTTAAGAACACAATCTGATTATTATCAATGTTAATGCTTTCAAATTTAAAGAAATATAAAGAGTTTACAAATCGTGTTTTGTTTTTTTCTATGCATATTTCTAAATAGTCTTCTTCTTCTTCATCTTTAATTTATGGCTTTTATTGGTGCCAATCAGGCCCAATTATTCCGCCAACGACGTGTTTTCTGTGTTAATGTCGAAGTCATTTTCCTTGGAGCACTTCAATTAAAGCGCTAACATTATTTTAAAGTTATATTTTATTTTATTTTTGGCGCGTTCGCCATTTTTATTCTTCCACCTTCTATTAATTTCTTACATTGACAAAAAAACTTCTAAATAGTCATTAATTGCATTTAGCAATGAAAGTTAAAAAAAATGTATATCCTATCCCCATATATAACCTATCCGCAGTTGTTTTACTGCAGGTACACTCATCGCCAAGGAACTGTGCATGTATTTCGTGGATATAGAGAATGTGTGAGATCCGTCATGTTCAGCTATGTAACGCTAAGACGAGTTAAGTTGGTTCCTGACTATTATGGAAGCGATGGATCTAAAATTACAGTCAACGCGTCGCTGCTATATTTATCGTTTAAAATCTGTATTTCTGATAAGATAATATTTAAATTTAGTTAAAAATCAAAATCAAAAATATCTTTATTCAAGTAGGCATATTACAGCACTTCTGAATCGTCAAATTGTTTTTTTTTTCCACACTCTGATTCTAATATACATCTGATGACGGTACTCAAGACCGGCTTAAAATCTAAAGTTACGAGGGTTCCTTCGCGCCCTGATCCGAGAAGAACCCACAACAAACTCAGTCGGGTATTTTTTTTTTCCATCATCATTACAATAACAAATTAGTTTACTATATTTTAATTAAAATTAGAGCAATTTGTTCACTCCCAAGCGTTTCTATCGTCTAGGTAATCTTGCAACTTATAATACGATTTTTCTATCAACTTTCTTTTAACAAAGACTTTGAATTTATTAATTGACATCTTTAGAACGTCTTGTGGGAGTTTATTATAGAAACGTATACAGTTACCCTTAAATGAGTTGTTAATCTTATGCAGCCTACTAGAATTTATAACAAGTTTGTTTTGGTTTCGTAAGTTATATGATGTACATTCACTCTTTTTATTAAAAGAGTCAATGTTTTTATGTACATACAACAAGTTTTCTAATATATATACGCAGTGAACTGTCATTATGTTAACTGCCTTGAATTTGTTTCTTAGCGACTCTCTTGGACCCATATTGTAAATCGCACGAACGGCCCTTTTCTGCAGCACAAATATTGCATCTATATCAGCAGCATTACCCCAAAGTAGAATACCGTATGACATAATGCTGTGAAAATAGCTGAAATATACCAGTCTGGCAGTATCAACATCTGTCAGACGACGAATTCTTTTAACTGCGTAAGCCGCAGAGCTGAGCCTGTTCGATAGACCACTTATATGGGGCCCCCACTGTAATCTGTTATCTAACGTAATGCCTAAGAAAACGGTACTGTCTACAAGGTCTAGTTCCTCATTATTAAGTTTAACAATGGTTTGCATTTGTTTAACATTAGGCAGACTAAATTTAATACATTTTGTTTTATTTGCGTTGAGCAATAAATTATTAGCTTCAAACCATTGTACCACTTTATTGAGAGAGCTGTTTACGTCGTCATAATTTGTTTGTCGCCTATTAATCTTAAACAACAGCGAAGTATCATCAGCAAACAGAACAATCTCATGATCACCCTTAACAAAGTAAGGAAGGTCATTGATATAAATGAGGAAAAGAAATGGTCCTAGTATGGAACCCTGTGGGACTCCCATTTTTGTCACAGACCCCGCAGAAAGCTTGCCATTGACACAGACCTTTTGCGTTCTATTGGTTAAATATGAACTCATCAGGTCTAATGCTGTGCCCGCGAGGCCATAGTGTCGCAATTTCCCGATCAGGGTTTCATACTGAACACAATCGAAGGCCTTAGACAGATCACAGAAAACGCCAAGCGCGTCACGTGAATCCTCCCAGGCCTCGTAGATATTGAGTAATAACTGTACGCCAGCATCGGTAGTCGAGCGACCTCGAGTAAAGCCAAATTGCTTATTATGTAATAAATTATATTTTTTGAAATGTTTTAGCAACTGGTTCAACATTATTTTCTCAAATATTTTACTAAAGGTTGGGAGAACCGATATTGGCCTAAAGTTACTAGGGTTCGAAGTACTGCCTGACTTAAACATCGGTATTATTTTGCTGTACTTCATTAAGTCAGGAAATACACCACAATCTACACAATTGTTAAAAATTACCGCCATGTCTGGTGCAACGATGTCAATTAATGATTTTACAAGGTTAACTGACAAACCCCACAAATCGTTAGTTTTTTTGTTATTAATTAAATTAAATGACTTAATAACATCAGAGGCATCGACACGACTGAATTTAAAAGTACTATGACATTGGGGCAAGCTATCAGCTAGCCAAGAGAGTGCAATGGAAGGTGAGGAGTTCAGTGATTTCGTAGTTGAGACAGGAATTTTTGTAAAAAACTCTTCAAAAGTATTAGCAACCTCTAAGTCTGACGAAATTTTTTTATTCTCTAAATCTAAATGAAATTCATCAAAACGCGGAGTTGCTTTTCCTGTTTCATCATTAATTATTTTCCAAGTTGTTTTAATTATATTAGTACTATTTTTTATCTTACATTTTATGTGTTGCGATTTAGCAAAAACACATTTCTTTTTGAAATCCTTGGAAAATAATCTCACATAATCCCTGAACTCTACACTAGTGTTGTACTGACGCTCAGCATACAATTCATACAACTTTTGCCTACTTTTATGCAAATCAACCGTGGCCCATTCACTGAACGCCATTGTGTCAGTAAGAGTGATCGATTTACTTTTAAATATTGAGTTAAATATTTGATTAAATTTGGAAAAAAAGTTATTATATATTTCATTTGGATTAGAAGAATCAGCTATATAGCAGTTCGAAATTAGGGCTGATCTCATTTTTCCAATACGGTCAGCTGTTACTGGCACAAAAGTTATTCTACGTTTATTTACATTTTTCTTTGGAATTGGAAAGCGAATGAGTTGGCCACAGTGATCCGAATCTAAACTACTAATTATCTTTTTCTCAGTTGGATTTACGTTCGTAAATATATTATCTATACAAGTGGCACTAGAAGAGGTTATTCTCGTAGGCTCCATAAACATATTAGATAATTTATAAGCGTTAAAAAGGTTTAACAGTTTCATGCTTGAAGAGCTACATTCTAAGATATTAATGTTAAAGTCTCCACATACTACTAATTTTTTGTTTGTATTCGACATTATGAACAGTACCTGGTCCATTAATTTTTCAAAAACTTCAAAATTGGACAAAGGGGGCCTATACACCGTTACTATAACAAACTGCTCTAATTCAATAGATGCCAGCTCTATCGTCCGTTCAACAGACAGGCTCACTATGTCTGTACGTTCCTTAAATTTCAATTTTTTATTTACTAAAATTAATGAGCCCCCATGTATGGATGATACTCTGTCGAACGAAGTTATTTAATATAAAATTACTGACATACATTAAATAATTTATACACAATTATATTTTATGAATACAGATAAAAACATATACTTTTTTTTCTATTAGTAACATCGCTTTGATGATGCAAGATTTGTTGCTCACCTACATCCTTAGATTCATAAAGCTTATTCAGAAAAACACAAGTCTACCGTATTCACAATTTTCTCATAATTTTTATAGGTTAGCTAATATAGTTTTATAGTATAGCTTGATAATTTGCTTCAATTATTTTAATAATGCAACAACGTTTGTTAGTCTTTGTCAAATTTACTGGGGTAAAAAACTAGAAGCCAAAGCGGTAAATGAGGCGTTATAATTAAAAACATAGCTCGCGTAGTCGCCATTGTCATCTCGCATATCTGTCATTTCGTTGTCACCGTGACCGCGTATTGTCAATAAGTCGTGGCCGCAGACTTGCTGAAGTGCCAAATCCATTTCCATACACCTCAGACCACTAAAAACAAAATGACTTCAAAATTACAAGAGTACAAGGACACATTAGAGCGTAATTTGACGGACAAAAGCAAGCCATGGACGAAGTACTTCGAGAAAGCCGAAATAAAGACCGGCGTGAGTAGGGTGTACTTATTCGTCGGTAAGTTTTTTTCCTGCGTTTATTTATATCCTTTAGCCGGTGGTTTTGATATTTGTTTTCTCGTTTTCTTGTGCAGGATTGGTGGCGTTCACTGGTTTATATTTAGTGTTTGGATTCGGCGCGGAGCTGATATGCAACAGTATAGGATTCGTGTACCCCGCGTATATGTCTATGAAGGCACTAGAATCGCCGTCGAAGGACGACGACACTAAGTGGCTCACTTACTGGGTGGTTTATGCGTGCTTTTCCGTCGTGGAATATTTCTCGGACTTCATTGTTGGCTGGTTCCCACTCTACTGGTTAATCAAGGTTAGTTAAATGAACATATGTTTATGATTTTTTTTGCTGACAGCTTAGTGCTTAATTGTTAACCTGGTAAGAGGTTATTCACCTCTTACCATTTCTATATAATATCATAGCAGAAACAGATTTTTTTGCTGGTAGGATAGTAACTACTCGTAATTGAAGCGTCCCACCTGTTTAGACCTGTGCATATTGCAAGATGCAATTTTTATCCGGAAATGACTATATGAAATTAATTTCATAGATATTTAAATTTTTAATTTTAAGCATTATGTATCTTGTAACCTGCAGAAATAAATAAAAGTTTATCTATCTTGTTTATTTTAAATAGGAATATTTAAAAATAGTATAGTAAATTTCTAGTCTATGATGATGATAGAAGTAATGTCCTCAGTCAAAACCTCCATGTTATAATGGTGTGACTATTTGGTTCACTAGCAAAAATCCTTGATGGAATTCTTAGCAAGTAAATTTTATGAATAGTAGGAAGTTCTGGATGTCACTGTTACTTTTAGTAAATTGCCTCTTACTGTGTTAGAGCATCTTGAGACTTTATTATTATTTACCATCAAATGGATTACATACTATAATGTGTGATCTCTCTATATTCTTCTAAGTAGTTTTCAGTAGGCAAACTACTTCAATGAAAAGCTATATTTACTGATATATTCTTTATTGTTGTAAATATCTTTTTTATCACAGTAGTACTATTGAAATAACCTAAAAGTTATGATCTTTACCAAAAGAATATAAATGCTATATGATTTAATAAATAATCATCTTGATGAAGAGGTTGATAAATGGGGATGATGTAATCTTTGAAATTATAAAAACATCTATAATGCAAGTTGATTCATAAGTGTCCCTTAAATCTTTGAATGCATCACTGGCTCAGCAGTGGAAGTAGTACCACATGCATCTTGCTAGCAAAGGCCCCAGGCTCCAGCTCTACTGGAGTAGAAATGCATTTTCTAATTTGTTTGAGTTGGACTGGATGAAGGTTTCAGCTATGTCACCAACTAAGACATACTGTCAAGCAAAGAGATTTGTATTCTGGTATGATGCTGTGTAGAAACCATATTGAACTGCCTCTTTCCATCTACCACTAACTGGTCAGCAATTAAAAATTTAAGGGTCATCAATATATTCACAAATTCTTGGATATGGGAACATAGAATTATTTATTTTAAAATACTATTTTACAAGTTGTTTGATTATAAAACATGCAACATAGTCATTATTACTAGCATTGTCTGCACGAATCACTAATTGCTTTTTGATGGCTGGCCTTTAGTCATATAATAGCTTTTACAATTTTAAATACAATATAAATATAGTGAAAATGAGTAAAATATAAAGTGAAATTCAACTATATCAAGAAATCTCTATACACTTTATACCTCTATGTGAGCTTTAAATAGATCATGCTGTATTTTTTTTTTAAATTTGATTACATAATTCATCAAAAAATATTTTCTCATTTGACTTAAGTGTATTTTATGATTTCCTGGTTAATGATTTACTGTATGTTACACCATTACAGAATAAATGTTTCTTTCTTTCATGATATATGAGATAGTGCATGGTAACTAAACATTGTATAGAATTATAGCCATTCAAACAATTTTTTCGGGGTACAAAAGCAATTTTATTATACATACATATATACATAGCATCACGCCTCATTCCCATATGGGTAGGCAGAGACAACATCCTTCCACTTGCAACGATCCATGCATATCTCATTCGCTTCTTTCATTCTCATTAAACCTTTCATACAAGTTTGTCGGTTTAGAGCACTCTTGACCTGGCCCTTATTTAATATGTCCTGGATTTGGTCCAGGAACGTTCGCCTTGGTCTTCCCCTACCAACTTTCGCAATCACTCTTGACTCAGAAATCCTTTATGTCAGTCTCCTTCTCAATTTTAGTTACTACATCTTTTATACCACAACATCCTCTTATCACACTATTTCTTACTCTGTCACTCTTTTGAGATCTGGCTATTCATAAACTCATGCAGAGCACCATTTACCATATTCCCTGCATTCACGCTCCTTTCAATATCACTTTCACATGTTCCATCTTTTGTAAATTTAGATCCCAAGTACACAAATTCTTTCACCTCTTCCACTTGTTCCCCATCTATCAAAATATTGCCATTCATCATAGATTCATCTCGTTCAAAAAGCATAACTTTCGTTTTGTTTGCATTCACTTTCATTCCTTTCCCTTTCAAAGCCTCATTCATAATATTTAGCATCTCCTGTAGCTCATGAGCGGATGACGCAAGTATTACTTGATCATCAGCGTAGAGTAAACATTTGATGAGTAATTCATTCATTCTTAACCCATACATACTTTCTTTTAAATTTGTCATTCGGGAAATTTATTCATGTAATATTTTTTTTTTGTGCATTTTCTAAATTATCAATACTTTATACTTGAATTATAAAAAAGTATTTTATTAACTTCTGTTTAATATTTTTTAAAGACAAACCCATTAAGATTGATAAAAGTAACTAACAAAGAAAGCATATTTCATAAAGTATATTTAAGCAATGAGTAATATACGTATTGTGTCTTTATCAGCTTATCTTGAGTCAACATAACTCTTCCAGACATATCTTGGTGGAAATCTTTATTACATCTCTTATCTGACCTTAACAATGCTTATTTATTATTTACAGCTTTTTCTTATTTAAATACATTTTAGTGAATATTTTACTTGCTTTTTTAACGCTAGCTATTCTACGCTATTGTACTGAGTCAAGCAATAGAGAGCAATTTGATCACTGTAAAAAAAATTGGCTTCAAGATAATAAAGCATTTATATATAACATGGAATTGTATTGAAACCCCCTTATCTATAGAATGTTCGACTACAGGCATGAAGTCCTGGGTTGGAATCCCGGGTCAGGCCAATTAAAAAATCAGTATTTGGGGTTTCTATTTAAGATTTTCTCAATATTTGCCCCAAGTTGGGAAGTTGACGGTGTGATCCAGCCCCGTGCCTCGTTAAGCGGTCGATCCTGCCCCTGATCTCTCTCCGGTAGTGGCAGATTCCCGTTCACATCTGACTATGAGAGTGCACTTGTGTACTATGCCTGCCAATCTGCGTGGTGGGTCTATGCTCTGAAAACCATCGCTCCTTAGAGTGAGGAGGCCTGTGCCCAGTAGTGGGACGTTAATGGGACTGTTACTTACTTTACTTATTGTAACTATGTGATCTTCTTTACGTACTTCTTTGAATAGGTAAAAAAAAACACTCGTAATGTTGGATTTTCAATATTTATTGAATAAAATCAACGCTTTTATATTAGAGCTTGTATGTATAAATAAATATAACTAAATATGACGTCATAGTAAATAGTGTTTACTGTGAATATATTTTGAGGTATATCATTACAAACAGTAACCCAGTGGTTTTGACCTTGAAGTTCCCGAAGCCAAGGAATTATAGGGAAACCCGTTTGAAACGCGAAATGAGTCACTGTTTAATTACAAGTCAATCGCGTGTATATTTTAAAGAAATATTGATGAGTCAATAAGTAGGTATTTCGTTTATTTATATAGAGATTGCATTCGTATGTAATATCATACGTGTACTTGAAGACGAGGCCTTGCTCGTGATACTAAATTACATGTCTGTATGTTAATGATAGATAACTATCGACCTATTGTACGTGAAACGACTTCACGTTTAAATACTAGTTGACTCTTTCTAGTACCGGATTCTATTATAGGTTGGAAATATTAAGAGACTTATAAATATTTAATTTGACTACAGTTTGTTCGCGTTAAGTCTACAGTGAGTAACCTTACTTTATAATTGCCCAAATGATAAAACATCATTTATGTTTCAAACAAATGTACGGTTTAAATTAAAATATGGATAGCGATAATACCTGCTTTATTTTTTAGTATTAATTCATACCAAATTGCCCTAATAATTATAAAAAAAATTGTTAAAAGTGTAATGACAAACGAAAATAAACTAGTTTTTCTTTGGACTAAAGAGTCCCGTTTTATTTATCTATTTAAAAACCTTAATAGTACAAATTGCATAAAAGGCGGGCTTAAAACTAAAAAGTTTTATCTACCAGTCAACCTTTCTGATAAAAGAAAAGTCGTTAGTAGACGTGTAGTACAATGAATGGATAATATAAGTAAGGTTGAGCAAGTATCGATCGAACCGAATCGAATAATTCGATATTTCGGCGAATAATTCAAAAAAAACCGAATACTTCGAAAAAAATATAGATTTAGAAAGGCCTATGATCGAGTGGTGAGGAATGATTTCTGGTCAACATTATCAACGTATGGGGTGAGCGGATTCAAGCATTGAAGTCTCTCTATGATGGTTCTAGTGCTTGTGTCAGAATAAACGGAGCATATACGGAGTGGTTTCCTGTCGAAGGGGGTGTTCGACAGGAATGCGTTGCGTCACCATGGCTGTTCAACCTATTCATGGATAACTGTTTGACAGATTTAAAAGAAAGTATGTATGGGTTAAGAATGAATGAATTACTCATCAAATGTTTACTCTACGCTGATGATCAAGTAATACTTGCGTCATCCGCTAATGAGCTACAGGAGATGCTAAATATTATGAATGAAGCTTTGAAAGGGAAAGGAATGAAAGTGAATGTAAACAAAACGAAAGTTATGCTTTTTGAACGAGATGAATCTATGATGAATGGCAATATTTTGATAGATGGGGAACAAGTGGAAGAGGTGAAAGAATTTGTATACTTGGGATCTAAATTTACAAAAGATGGAACATGTGAAAGTGATATTGAAAGGAGAGTGAATGCAGGGAATATGGTAAATGGTGCTCTGCACGCCTTTATGAATAGCCAGATGGTGTCTCAAAGGGCCAGACTGGCTGTGCATGCAGGAGTGTTGGTGCCAACACTTATGTATGGTAGTGAAAGTTGGGTATGGCAGAAGAATCACAAAAGTAAAATAAATGCTGTAAATATGAGAGCGTTGACAAGTATGAGTGGATTAAAACCGAGTGACAGAGTAAGAAATAGTGTGATAAGAGAACGTTGTGGTATTAAAGAAGATGTAGTGACTAAAATTGAGAAGGAGACTGACATAAAGGATTTATGAGTCAAAAGTGATTGCGAAAGTTGGAAGGTGAAGACCAAGGCTAACGTTCCTGAATCAAATATCCAGGACATTTTAAATAAGGGCCAAGTCAAGAGTTCTCTAAACCGACGAACTTGTATGAAAGGTTTAATGAGAATGAAAGAAGCGAAGGAGATATGCAAGGATCGTGGCAAGTGGAAGGACGTCGTCTCTGCCTACCCCGAAGGGAATGAGGCGTGATGCTATGTATTTATGTAATTTTTTGATACAATGATAAGTTATTAAAAAGACAGTAGAAATATTTGGTGTGAGGTTACTAGACTACTTACATACTTAAGACGATATACTAATTAACAAAATTCTTCTAGAATAAAAGTTTCGTTCAAATTCATATTTTGTCTGTTGCGATCAAAATAAATCATTTGTTTTTCCAAACAAATGTAATTATTTAAAGGCATATTTCAGTTACATTTCCAGTTACTATCTTGTGAGGTAAACTGCTGATAAATATATATTCTATATTAAGATACATATACGGTGTTAGGAGACCACTCCAGAAAACGAAGACAAACGATAGTACTAATGACACATTTGATGAAAATCTATCCTAATTTAAAAAAAACATATTTTAAATTTTTTTAGTATTATTTACATTTCATCATGAAACTTTCGTTTCCATTTAGCTTTGATACAGTTAAATGGAAACAAAAGTTTCATAAAAATTACTAAAAAATCAACAAACGTACGGTTTAACGCACTTTCGCTAAATTGAGTCGTTTCGTCTACACGCACACCGGTTCTCATCGCGTTTCATTTAGTTGTACTAACATGATGGAGCGTAAATAAAGCGTTTTCAAAATATGATTTTCTACAATCAGGATAGTTTCTTTTCCGTCCTACCATCAATGGTGTCATTAGAACTATCGTTTGTCTTAGATTTTAGGAGCGGTTTCCTAAGACCTTGTTTAGAGTTCGGATCCTAGACAGGCTTTCTATAAAAAGAAATTTACTTGCTTATTTGTTCTTCCATCATTGTACTTGAAGGAAACCTATGTTTGCTGCATATTTGCGGTGTTTAACCCCCCAATCCGCTGTGAAGCAGCGTGATGGGTTTATACTTTAAAAGTCCTCTCCTGAGGGTATCTGTGTCCACCAATAAGAGTTTAATAAGCTTGGTAGAAACCGTTAGCAATAAAAATAGACGAATATTGATTACATCAGACAAAGGGAATTTTTGAAATCAACTATTGTATTGTTTTTTTAACTATCTACGAAGTCATTGTTAACGTGTCAAACACAAAACTGCCATTAACTAACGAGTTAATTAAGATTAGTCATTGTCCCTTATCAATGTTTGGAAATCATTACATCGGTACGTTGATTTAAGTTAAAAAAATAACGAAATCTTTTTTGTAACGGATATTCTCCATTGTGTCAATACCCCATGATGAATTTGCTATTATTTAATAACCAGGAGAAAATTGTATTGTCGTAAATAAAAGTTATGTTGTCTTTTACTTAATAGACGCGCTTTCATCTTAGATTGTATCATCACTTACCCTCAAGTATGATAACAGTCAAGCTTTAAACTGTCAGCAATAAAAAAATATCCTATTTTGTTATTGAAATTCCATAGATGAGTATTCTCTACTGGTAAGAGATAACGACCTAATAAGCTCCTTTTTGTATTGATTTTGTTATTGATATTCTTCATTTTTGTCTTTAGTAAACGTTATTCCTTTTTTGTAAAGGATAATATCCATTTTTGTTATTACTAATTGTTAAATAATCCTATATGTAAGGTCCTTTTAATTAGCTCCTTTTTTTATATTGATATTTTTATTTTTGTTATTGATATTCTCCTTTTTTTGTTAACGATATTATCCTTTATGTTATTCATATTCTTCTCTTTTGTTAACGAATTTTCTTTATGTTATTGATATTCTCCTTTTTTATTATCGATATTCTCCTTTTTGTTATTGCCATTCTTCTTTTTGGTTTTTAAGTTACCTTGTTCTCTTTTTCGTAAAAGACAATCCCCATTTTTATTATTACTAATTGTTAACTAAGTTTATATGTAAGAAACAACGACATAATTAGCTCTTTTTTTGATAACGATATTATGCTTTATGTTATTGATATTCTCCTTTTTGTTATTGTTATTCTTTTTTTTGTTTTCAGGTTACGTTATTCTCTTTTTTTGTAACAGATAATCTCCCTTTTTTGTTATTACAAATTGTTAACTAATCCTACATGTCTTAATACCTTTTATTGCTGACAAGTGACCTAATGGTAAGTGATGATACAGTCTAAGATGAAAGCGTTTCTACCAAGCATCGTACCTGAACACAAATCTCTTTGGTTGGTGCCACGTCACAGCTGGTTACCATTTCTACTTTCTCCTTAAACTAGTGGATGAATTGTTATCTGCGTCCTATTTACAGTGCATCTTCATAATCTGGTGCTACCTTCCGACTGACTACAACGGCTCCCTCATTATCTACCACCGCCTCATCCGCCCCTACTACCAGAAACATCACAACCGCATTGACGACATCGCCAGTTCAGGTAAATGAAGCTTTTTTATCTAAAACTGTTATATATGTTATATAACTGTTTTATTTCACTACTAAGTAAGAATCAGTCTATTTGACCATAACACCGTCTCTTACACTTTCTCAATATATTATGAATATGTTTATGAATCATATACATAAATAAAGATTTAATCAATTGCTTTTTACTTTTTATGTGACGAAGTAATTTTGGTTGTTTGTTTAATTAATCGTTGATTAAATATAAAATATAACTTCACACAAGAACACACGCACAATTTTTATATATTTTTTGTTTTCATTAATGCCGATCACTTGTGAGTTTTAATATTTTATATTGGCATTTTGGTTATAGAAACAGACTATGTACAAGTGTATTTTTAGCGCCTGACGAAGTTGCGTGTAATTAAGCTGAGATATTTGTTTATATGTATTACTAGCAGACCCGACAGACTTCATTCTGTCAAAAAGATTTAGAATGTGGCAGCTTTCAGTTTTACAAATACTAAACAAAGCACAATCGATAAAATGACACACAGAATTTTTTTTGTTTGAAACAAAAGATGGCGTAAATAAATGACATCTTTACATAACCTATGAAAGATGAATAATTTTTAAACAAAAGATAGTGGCATAAATGAATGCCACATTTGTATAACCTAGAAATGAATTAACAAAACAACGGTCTAATAATTCATGTTACAACCTTGTGGATGCGTGGGTGGATGCGAGGGAGTTCGTGGGTGGATGCGTGGGAGAGCGTGGGTGGATGTGTGGGAGTGCGTGGGTGAATGCGTGGGAGGGTGTGTGGAAACGCGTTTATAAGCATTGAAGTGACGTTAGACATTTTGCCGGTCTTTGTGCGCTCGAGTTTACATACCAGAAACAAATGACTGTCCACATAAATTTAAAAAAATGGTAAAGGGTTGATGGAATTCAAAAAATGAATAGCCTAAAACATTCTACAATTAATTCCGCGTTGAATGGTCATGGTCTCATGCCGATCGGTCCATTAGTTTCAAGTTTTTTGATAACAAAGAAAAAAAGCGTTGCTTTTATATATATATATGTTCACTGAAACATCAAAGTATTAACTTATGTGCATACATAAAGACAATTCCGTGAACACATGACCTTAAAATGACGTCATACATAGGTCACACAAAGGTACGTAGAGATGACGTAATGGTGACTTTTGTTTACGTCATTCACATCAATCCTACGTCTGTCATATGAACGTGTAATGACTTATATCTTATGTAAATCCTGATATCATTTTGACGTCACTTTGACGTAAACCTGTTCACTGGGAATTTTTTTTTTATATTTCTAGATATCTTGAAAGAGTTGGTGAAAAATGCCAATAAGAATATTGATAAAACTTTCGATGCGTTGAACAAAAAGCTCCAATCGGACCTCCATAGGGATTAGGTGCAATATATTCAGGTAGGTATCAATGGGGAGAATGTCACTCGCTTCTATCTGTATGCTTCGCACTGGGAGTCATAAATGATATACTAATTGCTGACCGCGACTTCGTCTGCTTAAGAATACATTTTGCAAAAAAAAAAAAACATGTACACCCCCAAACAAAACATTACATAGCTATATGAACAATCGCAAAAATCTTTTTAAAAAATTATCTTTTTCTTAGGTTAAATTAGTACAGTCGTAAAAATTTGAAAAATATATTATTTTTTTTTGTGTTTCATTGGGGTTTCTTTCATTTTATTTTTAAAATATCGATAGTAGTCATTATAAATGAAAAGTATATATTTTTATCTTTTTCTTAGAGTATTTTATTTTTGTACGGTTTTGAAACTACAAAAGCAGTCGTAAAAATCAAAATTCGAAAAAAATGTTTTGGAAGGTTTTTAATTTTCATATTGTGCAATTAAAATAACTCAATAGGACAGTGGTAAAAATCAAAAAAATATTTTTTCCTTTTTGTGGGTTATATTAGTGTTGCGCTATTTAAAGACTAAAAACGCAGTTGCAAAAATCTTTTTTTTTTGTGGTTTTGCTGGGGTTTCTTTTATTGTGTGGGATTTAAAAGTTTCGAAAGCACTCGTAAAAAATTAAAAAGTATGTATATCGTAAAAATCGAAAAAAAAAAATATTTTTCTTGGGGTATTTTTATTTTAATTTTCTACTATTCAATCAACAAAAGAAATGGGCATAAATTAAAAAAAAAAACACAATTTTTGTCATTTTCTTGGGGTATCTTAAGTATCATTTCGTGATACTTAAAACGCTTCATAAGGCCAATCGGGATATATTCGAAGTTATTATCAGTCTTAAATATAAATAGTGAAGGGTTTTTTTAAACTCAACAGTTACAAACATTCAAGAGTTGGTGCAAGGTGTGAATAGGAAGATAAATAACTCTATGAAAAGACTAAAAGATTGAGCCGGTTCCATTCGCGATGTATGTTTATTTATTTTCACCGCATCTGATAGTTAGTATTCGTTGCTTCGTAAAAAAAATAATAGATATACTTTAATTAGTTAGCGGGACTCAATATTTCAGATTTATTTGCATTATCTTATTTTTTTGCATCATACATCAATGTGGACGGTGTTATGCAAGTCAAGGCATAAATTCTGATATAAATAAAATTAAAAACTTCTTAATATATATCGATTTCCCATTTCGTAACCTTCTCAAGTATATGTATGCACTAAATTTGGATAAAAAACACTGCATTAAAAAAATATAGGTAGATTAATAGAAAATGATTTATTGCCCGCCACACAAGAAAATAAGGTAAAAGATATGTACAAAAACACGTATCGCTACACAGCTATTTCTACCGGGCAATTTTTGCGTTAGAGATTTAGCCTACACCCATTACATTAATGGGGTAATGGGTGTAGGCTAAATATAAATAAATATAATAAACTTCCTCGTATATTTCATATAAACCATACATATGCAATTTGTTCCGAATCGAATGTTAATATTTGATTCGAATAATTCGAAAGCTTCCGAATAATTCCAAAAATTTTGATTAAATCGAAAATTTTCGACTATTTTCAATTCATGGTTTTTTATGTTGAATATTCAAATATAAATCTAACAGTCTATATAAATTTTATTCAAATCTGAAGATAGATTCAATTCGAATAAGTTCGAGTGCGGGTTTACGTTATCTGTCGTTCTTTCGACTACTTTGTTGCATAATAAATTGCAAATTATAGAAATATAGTAGAAGAAAATGACTCCCTGGTGAAAGTTTTTTTCTGAATCTCTTGCCAATATTACCATCTAGATTTTTATATTACCTACAGAGATGCATGATGATATTATATTGAAAATAAGCAATTTTATTTTCTAGGTGATTAATTTTGAAACGAAAATTATATTATTCGTAAGTCGAATACTTTGATATACGATGTATATAGAAACAATTGAAAATCTAGAGATATTTCATTCATTCGAATTGTTCGAATGCTGATATTCGCACACTACTAAAGTAGTCTTAAACACAGTAACAAGTAATATGCTTTCACCTGCCTATGAAAGCTTGTCGAGGATTTCTATCTATCTATCCATCTATTGTCAAGCATATTTCCAGCATATAATGGCAGGTTATTCCACAAATATATTAGGTTAAGTTTGATATTGTTGTTTATTGAAAGGGACATCAGAAGAAATATGCTTTTTTTACAAATGCCAAAAATTACATGTTTATATTTCTGCGCGTATGTTGCTTCATTATTGCAGAACACCGTCCACATATTCTTTTAAAATATGAGAACATTAGAAAATATTTGACAATTTCGATATTTTAATTTACTTTATGTTAGATATCGTTGAAGTGAAAAGTTCTTTGTTTTACATTCTTTCTAAACGCTGAAAAAAAGTCAACCGTCACGTTCGACGCGGTGACGCTGGATCGGAAATAAAGAAAGTTTTCACTTCTATTGCGGTTTCATAAACACATTTGAATTTTTATTTATGTTTTTATCGTATGTGTAATTTTTTTTTATATTTACTAGCACGTTTTATTTTATGCCCTTTAGAACTTTTTCAATATGTTATGTAGGGTTGCCACCGTTACCTTCATTTTAATATTTGTTTTATATAAATAAGTAATATACGAGATGTAACTCTCTCTTCCTATCTTTACTAACTTGATATCCCTCTCAATTTGTGAAAAAGTGTGAGTAAATAAGTTTTACTTCAAAAAAATTTCGATCCTGCCCTTTTGAATAGTCAATAGTCTGTCCGTTGATAACAAATCAACTATCGGTTCGGAAATTTAAATCTGATGAAAATAAACCGGCAAGAAACTCAACGGTTACTCTTTTAAAGATAGTTTTATATGCTACAATGTGTTATATTGCTTCTGTCATGTGCATTTATATCGCTTAAATAATCTTCAACATTACTATACGCCTTTAGTAAAAGTATGTTTTTGACGTATTTCTTAAAATTATGTGGAGGCAAATCTAAAACTGAATGAGATATCTTATTAAAAATGCGTATGTTCAACCCGATAAATTATTTCTGAGCCTTCTTCACTCGTGAATATTATCACGGATAGATGAGCTGAACCCGCGACTTCGTCTGCTTTGAATGTTCTTTGGGTCGTCGTCGCTTCAACCGATGGACGTCCACTGCTGGACATAGGTCTCACGTAATGACGTCCACAAGGCCCGATCTTGAGCCGCCTGGCTCCAGCGGCTACCGGCGACCCTCTTAATATCATCGGTCCACCGTGTGGGGGGTCTGGCTATACATTGCACCTTCAGGTTCGCGATTCGTAGAACTATGTCGGTCACTTTGGTTCTACTACGGATCTCTTAATTTCTAATTCGATCACGTTGAGGAACTCCGAGCATAGCCCTCTCCATCGCACGCTGAGTAACTGAGCTTCCGCATGAGGCCCATAGTCAGCGAACACGTCTCAGAACCGTAGGTCATCACTGGGTAGATTTTCTTTAATCTATCCGTTCTCAGCTAACCCCTACTCGTCAAAAGGAATATTCCTACCAAGTTTCAAGTCTCTACGCCTTATGTGATGAGTCAATAGTTAACACCCCCGCAACCCCCCTTGCGGGTGGAATTTCGTAAAATCCGTTCTTAGCTGACCTCTACTCGGCAAAAGGAATATTCCTACCAAATTTCAAGTCTCTAGGCCTTATGGTTCCAGAGATATCATGATAAGTCAATAGACACCAGGATATCTCTTTTATATATATATATATAGATTATTCAATATGTATTGTGACGGTACTTTGAGAATTGATGTTTCTTTGAATCTTATTATTTTGAGAAATTATTGTTTCAGATGACCTTTCACTCCCAATCTCACCCCTTACTATATATCTCTATACCAATTTACTAATTTAGGCGTGAAAATGCGTAACTTACAGATAGTGGAATTGCTTTCGTATTTTAAATATAAGAATAGATTATTAACTTAGCTATTGACGTAGCAAAACAAACGTACAGACGTAAATTTTGTACAAAAAAAGAATAAAGTTAAAAGTGCGTGCGTACACATGTCGGAAGTGAAATTTTTTTGGCAAACAAATTTTTAAGTCTTGTTTATATTTATATAAATGTAAAATTTACATTTCCCAGACTTAGAGGGAAAAGGGAAGATATGTTAAGAATTTGAATGCCATTAAAATATCAAAGTGTCGAAAATTAACACAAATAATTTATTGAAATCTCAAATGACGAATTGTGAATAAAAATGCCTCTTGGTTTTTGTCAATATTAGTTAAATTATTAATTAAATCTTGTTTTTCAATTTAAAATTTTTAAAATAGTATATTAAATCTACCTAACCTTCAAACGAATAGGCATAAAAAACGCTGCACATCTTTGTGACGCTAATAAACAAAAAATAATTTTTGTTTATCAAACAATATGAGGCTATAAAATATTATGTCTAGTAATTTTATATATAAAAGAATTGGTGGCAACCCTATTCTGTTCAGTTTCTTCTTCTACCCCGCGCGTATTAATAGAAATCTGCAATTTTAGGTAAACAAGAATAAAGCTGTATACACATAGCCAAATGTAAGTAAAGCCAGATGGACTGGTAGTGCTTCGCGTGCTTTATGTACCGCATGTTCATGTTAATGTAGCATAGATTAGTCAGTGTCATCGCTTTGCTAAGTTTTTACACAGTATGTTTTTAAAATGTTAAATCACGAGGGATGTGATAATATAAACACCCTGTATTTTTGTGAACTTATGACATACAAGTTATAGGAGAATTCGTAGTTAATGTTAATGTTGATTTTATATATATTTTGTCCTTAAAAGCCTGCTTGAAAATTTTATCTTATAAATTATAACTGAAGTCTATAGCACCGGTGGTGAAGACTTAAAACATAATTTATTCATAAAAAAAACTTTAACCTACGGTGGAAATACGATCGAAATCGCTTCAAAAAGTATATTAAAATCAACTATATTTCTCTCATAATTAACCCAGCCATTCCAAAAATTAACTTTGACAAACAAACAGACAAAAAAATCCAAAAAAAAAAATATTTTATTAATACACGTATCGTATTAACATACCTCTGCATTTAATAAATAGTTAATCATTTTCACATTAAAAATACTTAGTTATATCCAATTATAGTATTTTTTAAACATTATTTCTTTTTTTTTCATGAACTTTGCACTAACTATGGTTTGTTTAAAAAAAAATGTTTGGAAGCATGAAAAAAAAACTATCCATTTTTATACACTAATCCTATTGCAGTTACAAATAAACTAGTTTTATTTAATTAAAAATTTAGTTTGAAAGTTATATTGTTAAATATCCTACTAAAATTCAATATGTCATCAATTTCACAAAATGGCGCCCTCCAGCCGTATGACATATCCGCCATTTTTATAAAAAGAAAAAAAACCGTTACACAGAATTAATCTATTTTTTATAATATGGAATAAATTTTTTGGGCTTACTTTTAATTAATAAATCTTGCGAGATGTTCTAATGATTTGCTTGCTGTATCTTTTATCTATTAATCTGTCACAGATAATAATATGTTTTCTACTAAACGTTGATAAAACCTGTTGGAAATATTAATAACTTTTATATTATCAATACAATACGCATACTATGTTTTATTTATTTGTAAAACGCGTTAATCCAAACGTAGTAACCCGCAAAATATTGTATGTATATTTTTTAGGACACTGTTACTAATATCATCCTATATAGCAACAGATTATAAATATTGTGTCCAAAAATAATAAAGTTATAATTTTATTTTATTTTATGAATAGTTTTTCGGCTCTGGTGTAAAATGTTGGATTTCCATCGTCGTTATAATCAACAAACAAAATAAATTGTATGTTCAACGTTATTATTATAAAGTGATAGCGTTAAATAATTTTATTTACATAGTCACTAATATATGTATAATAAAAATTATTATTACACCAAAAATCAATTATTTTATGTCACAATATATATATTAATCACAATGTTTGTAAATACTGTTGTATATATACATATGACATTCAAAATAGTTACTCTGTGTCAAATTAACATAAAAATGTTTAATTACTCTACGTTTGCATTATTTTATGAAGTAATCTGTTCAAATCATACTATATATTTACATTAACTATATATACATATAATTTAAATATATAGAATGCAAATAAATAGTATTTATGTCAAATTAACATAAAACTTTTTAACTATACTATTTCATCACATTTTTTTAAGTACTCTGTAATAAAATAGTTTAGTTACTCTATGGCTACAATATTTTATTTGTTCAAGTCATTTTATTTATTTACAGCTATCTACACATATAACATACAAAAAAAATGGTACTCTATGTCAAATTAACATAAAAATGTTTAATTACTCTACGTTTGCTTTAGTTTATGAACTAATCTGTGAAAATCATACTATATACTATTTAAATATATAGCATGCAAAAAATACTATTTATGTCAAATTAACATAAAACTATTTAATGATACTATTTCATCACATTTTTTAAAGTACTCCGTTAAAAATGTTTAACCTAATTCTATGTCTTCATTACTTTATGACATAATATGTTCAAATCATCCTATTTATTTACAGCCTACATAATTATAATATGCAACAATTATTTTTTTAAGTACTCTATAATGAAATTAACAAAAACAATATTATAAATACTCATTAGATGCATTTGTTAAGTAATCTGTTAAAATATATTTGTTTTATTTACAGCCACTCGCCTGGTTGCGGATGCAGTCAGGAAGAACAACTAAAAGCCCAAATGCATTTTTTTTTTAATTTAAGAGGGCTTAAAGTACAAAACATCATCTGCACTTGCTTTTGTACCGCTTTAATGCACTCATTAGACGCTATATGACAAAAAAATTTAGAAAAAATTAAAAAAAATGTATTTTTTATACAACGACCTCGTATTTAGGTAACATAAAGTTGGACAGACTATGGTTATATTAAAAAAAAAAATTTTCAATAATAAAGCTTTTCTTTCTACACGGTTTGGGATAGTTCTTTGATTTCTGATATGTCCTAGTAGTTAAGTGTTCTTGTATGTACGTTTGTTTATGGCTTACGTTGAAAATCATAGTTAATTGTATTCACTTGGTCTGATTATATAAATCTTAATGGTTTTTCTATTTTATAGACAGCTTGACAGATTAATATTAACAATAAATGAAATACATCCTCATTGTCTATGGTTATTTAGTAGCAGTTTTTTATGTATAAAAAAAATTACAATTGAATCCACAAAACGTAATATTACGTCATAGTTTAATTACTTTATACATTAAAATTTACAAACGAAATAAAATCTACATATATTGGAATTAATGATATTTACATGGAATTTCGTGTAGTTTTTTTATGATTGAAATAAAAAGACTATTTTTCATTTAAAAAAAAACAAGTATATAACTGCAAAAAATAATGAAAAAATAAATAAAAAATTGTTTTTTTTTTTACAATAGAGTTACATTTTACGATGTTTCATAATTAATTAAAATTTATGGATGTTATTGCTTTATATCGCCCGATCACACTTATTGTAACGCTCTTGTTACGAATTCTAAGTTCGAAAAAAGTTCAAGTTACATCACATAATAAACAATCGTAATATTACGTTGTTGCAATATTAACTTGTATTAATCAAAAAATGTTTATAAAATAGATAAACTAAAAGGTAAGTAGTCTTATCTTTACCATTTTCTTTGTATTTAAGTGTTTGGAGCGATGGATTTCTTTTAAAATAAATAGTATTGCTCAAGGGGTGTTAGTTATTTGTTAAGTTTTGTTTCGTAAGACCAATATTTATTAGTCGGTTTTGTAGTTCACTAATACAAGTTTTAATGTTAAAAGACATTTCACGATCACTTTAAAATACTGATATTCCGTGGCCTTAACATATTTTTTTTAGCGAACGTAATATTACGTTTTACCATTTAATACTCGTAATGTTATGGTGTTTGGAGATTTATTCACTTTTGAAGTGAAACTTCTTTTGGGGGTAAAATTTTTACGGATGAAACGCGTCACGAAGATCTGCAGCGTTTTTTAATGCTAATTCGTATATATTATAGTATAAAATAAATATATTTCAAACATTCTCTTTTCTAAATTTCAAATTGTAAAACGAAATATGATTAATAATTTGACAATTGAGATTTAAAAAATTAAAGAAGTTTCACTTCTGACATGTGTACTTTATACGCACGCACTTTTCTAAATACTAGTGCTGTACAATTTTAGTTTAACCAGGTTATTTTTTTCCGAAGCCAACTAATTAATTCAAATTAACCGGTTAAATCAATTAACTAGCTGACTGGTTAAATTTATTGAACGGTTAACTGATTAACCGGTTAAAAAATAAAATATATATGTTTGAGAATAATAGAGAACCGAGAAGCATAAAGCACAGGGGCGTAGGGTTCTCCGCCGACATCGTTATTAATTGGATCCATAACTTAATTTCTTATTCTGTGGGCGTTCGTGGGTAATGTTGGTGCAATCAAACACTTTGTTAACTAACTCGGATTATAATGTTCAATCACTTAATGTNCATCCAGGTCTGTCCGAGTTCTGTCACTGCCGTCGAGTCGTCAACGCCGTCATCTTCACCCACGCCTGGTGGTGGTGACAGCAGGAGCTCACGAGGTAGTGGGCGCCCAGTGCTTTCAGATCTATGATGCTGGCTGGCAATGCCATGGAGGTGTGTGTGCGGGGAGTGGTCCGCGTGGCGGAACATGCTCCTCGCCAACTGCCGGACGAACACCTCCACGGTGGGCGTCTTGGTGTCACGATGAATGACGTCATTCCTGACGTACCTCGGAGCACCTACTATGAGACGTAGGCACTTATTTTGCTGGGTCTGCAGCCTCTTCTTCTGGTACCCTGAGCAGAAAGAGTACCAGGCAGGAGCCGCATACGTCAGTCTGGAACGGACGTAGGCTCCGTAGACCTTCAGTTTGGTTTTTGTTGGGAGACTTGAGGTAAAGAGTGGACGCAACAACGACCGAGCCGCCGCCGCCTGACCCACGGCGTGTGTTACTGTGTCCGCCAAGCGCAGCCCGCGGTCGATGCGGCACCCCAAGTACCGTACTGAGGTCTGCCACTCCACGTCCTGCCCCCCGATGTTCAGCTGACACTGCGGCTTATGACGGCCGAACATGATGGCCGACGTCTTGCCAACATTGACTGACATCTTCCATCTGTCCAGCCAATCCGGCAGCAGATCCAGCAAACGTTGTAATTTAGTGACGGCGTGTTGTTTGGAGTATGATGATGCGATGTATGCGCTGTCATCGGTATACAGCGACAACAGCACATCAGTTTCCCTCTCGCTTTGAAGATGGCGGTGGCGGAGGGTGGGGATATCATCGGTATATACCGCATACAAGGAACGCGACAGTTTCAATAGTCGACCACTCCGGCCGACTGCCGCTCGAGAACTACCGAGAGACTGGCCAGACTGCCACTTATTGACTTTGCCCCCACGCCGATACAAAGATGGCGCCAGCGTTCCACAGACTATTACACACGGACCAGCGATCTACAGACTTGCACTCCGACATATATATTATTGATAAAAATTGATAGGATTTATTGTCACTGTAAAAAAATTGTAATAAATAAAAAAAAATTCTTCATAAAATATGATGAATATAATTTAGTTAATCAATTATCATATGAAATTTATTTACAATGTATTAATCATAATTACAAAATATAGAATTCTTTTGTAATAGTTTTTCAGGAAATTTTAATAATTTTTCTAACCGGTTAATTTGGATTAATTAGCTGGCTTCTGAACTAATTGACCTGGTTCAACTTTATGGCAGTTTTAAACGTCCAAATTGTACAGAACTATTAAATACTGAATAGCTTAGTGTGACTGGATTTTATAACAAAATTTGATTTTAAATGGATTCTTTAGAAATATGACATCGTTATTATAATGAATTTATATTAAATATTGGTATGTTCGTATAGCATTTCAGAAAATTAAGAGATTTATGTCCATTTTGCTTATATTTTGCTTTGATTATGAAATATACCTGTTTATTGGAGATTTATAATTATCTGAAAATTCAGAGATCCATGAAGGTATATGAAAAGAAAATCACAAATAATGTTAAACTGTCTAATCTTACTCTAGAACATCAAGGCACAGAACCGATTGGCACCGGTACATAGTGGACATCCCACGACTCCGTACCAAGCGTTTTTCCCAATCGTTTCTGAACCGCACCGCAAAGGAGTGGAATGCTTTACCAGCTTCCGTGTTTCCTGACTCCTACAATCCGGGTACTTTCAAATGCAGAGTGAATAGGCATCTCCTTGGCAAGCGCGGTCCACCCTAGGCTGCATCAATACTTAACATCAGGTTTGATTGCAGCCCAGCGCAGGCCTGTTACAAATAAAAAAAAATCTTAGATTTAAAATATCATATTTGATATTGAATTCATCAACATTATTTTGGTTATTTATCTTTATTGACAGAGTGTACCTTCAAAATCTAAAGCGTTTTAAATAATCAATTCTACCCTCGAAACTCAGTTTATTTTCAAGTTTTTTTGGTACCTTCATTAAATCATACATGGTGTTAAAAATAAACAATTCTACCCTCAATTTTGGTATTTTCTACTAATTATATCACGGAAGTGATTATTTTTTATATAATGTACACTTATAAACATTTCTACCCACGATATTCGATTGATACAAAAAGTATATAAATAACAAAATAAGATATTAATTTAATAATAACCAATTCTACCCTCAAAATGCCACCTGTTTCTTCAAATTGTTTCTTATCAACAAAGTTAAAGTTTACAAATTAAACATCACTTATAGTGAGGGTAGAACTGTTAATTTATTATATAAATAATTAGTACTACCCTCAATTGGCGTCATTTTTTTTTCGTTTATTTTATAAATAGTTTAATGAAATCTGACTTAATGACGTAAATAAGGCTCTATCTTGTTAATGATAGGTATATATAATTGTCATAGCTATATGTTATATGTATAATGTATTCAAGTAGCGTTTGTTTGTAATACTGTTGGTGTGCCTTCAAATTGTTGCTGTATTGATGTTTTCAAGAATATTGCTGTTTTTTTCACATAATAAAAGGAATTCATTGCAGTACAGTATTTTTGTATATATACCCATGTGATTTTTTTGCTGACAAACAACTGAGGTAACGAGGTGAGTACTTATCTAGTAAAAAATTCCTAACTTTTCAGAGCAGTGGAACCAGTTTTTTTTTCGCTGGGAAATGCTTTATGCACGCCGGATGAAGTGTAAACATCCGGGAGTGTGGGACTCGCTGGTCGTACCAGGATACCCACTAAAACCCAGCGGAACCCTCTTCATCCAGGTGTTGGGGTCCAGATGTTCGCTGGCGCATTCAGCTCTGGCGCCCCGGATGAATCCGACTTAAGGGTTTGGTTTAGTTGAGGGAGAGCAGGCGAGCAAAATTGCGCCTTCTAGCGCCCCCCCTCCTCCGGCGAGAGGGAGTAGCGTCTGCCATAACCTCCCTTTGCCTGTTTAGTGACTCCTGCAAGATGACAGCCTCGCAGAAGGACGTCACTGCTCTCCAACTTGACTCATCGCCAAGTGATATAATGATACCATTCTCATCTGAAATCTCTTCTCTTCTCTTATATAATTTACTAGCAGACTTGACAGACTTAGTTCTGTCAAAAAGATTTGGAATGTGACAGATTTCAGTTTTACGAATGACTTTCGAAATGAAATTGCATCAGTATTAAATATATATAGCTCTTACGTTTTTGTGACTATTCAATTTGGTCGGATTGTGACTATTCAACTCTATTCAAAGTGCAAATTGACAGTGAGTACTTGTAATTTATTATGTACTTTATTGAAAAGCAATAAAGGTTAAATTGACTTTATTTAATTTTAATAGAAAACGTACGTACGGGAAACGGAAAAGGGCTGATTTTAAGGTTTTGCCCTGCAATTATTCGAACATTTCTCGCCGTAAGAACCATCCTTGGACTTCAAAAAACATTTAAAAAAAAAATTGACCCAGGCGTTGTTGAGTTACACGCTTACCAATACATTTTGCGATTCATTTTTATATTATAAATGACTATCCACATAAATTTGAAAAAAAAATGGTAAAGGGTTGATGGAATTCAAAAAATGAACAGCCTAAAACCTTCTACAAATTATTCCGCGTCGAATGGTCATGGTCTCATGCCGATCGGTCCAGTAGTTTTCAAGTTTATCGATAACAAAGAAAAAAAAAAAGTTTATATATATATATATATATATATATATAGATTTTCTAAATAAACATGGTGTTAGGTGACCTTTTCCGATGACGAAGACGGGCGAGTACTGATGACAGATTCGATCATGGGATGGAAAAAAATTGATGTCCTTATTTAAAAATCGTATTTTAAAAGGTTTTATTAATATTGTCTACACTCCATGATTTTAGTACAGCTAAATGAAAAAACCGTTTCATAAAAAATATATTATTTAAAATAAACAAGCAAGGAAATAAAACTATCAGCTGCGAACGCACGGGTCAACGATATCTAGCTGCCCCGCGTCGGCATTTAGCGGTGGCAGCGCTGAGACATCAGCTATTTTTATTTTGTTTCCCCTTTGCTTGTTTTTGGAAGCTGACTCCTAACACCTTGTATATTAATAATGATTATTTAGCAAAAAAAAAATTTAAAAAAAAAAAACAAGGAATAAGATTTCAGATGACAGTCTTTAAATAAACTGATTTGCATAATAAAAAGTACCGCCTCTTTTTATACATTGATACTTTTTTGAAGTTAAACTTTAGGCGCATAAGCAAGATAACGCATAATTAGCGTCACGAAGATGTGCAGCGTTTTTAATGCTAATTCGTCAGAAGTTAAATAGTTTTAACATTTACAAATAAATTAATATATTATAATATAAAATAAAAATATTTCATACATTCTCTTTTCTAAATTTTAAATTGGAAAACAAGATTTAATTAATAATTTGTCATTTGAAATTTCAATAAATCTAAACTTTTACATTTGTTTAAATATTAAAAGGAATTAATAATTAGTTTGCCAAAGAAGTTTCACTTCTGACATGTGTGCTTTGTATGCACGGACTTTCAATTTTTTTTTAAATAACCATCACGAAGATGTGCAGCATTTTTATGCTAATTCCGTGAAGGTTAGGTAGTTTTAATATGTGGCATTTTTATTTACAAACCCTCATTTGAGATTTCAATAAATTATTTGTAATAATTTTCCACACTGTTAGTATTTTAATGACCATTGAATTCCTAAAATATCCTTTTTCCTTCCCTCTAAATCTCGGAAATCTATAGTTTGAGATTTGTATAAATATAAACAATACTTAAAAATTTGTTCAACAAAGAAGTTTCACTTCTGACATGTGTACTTTGTACGCATGCACTTTTTTTTACAATAACCATAGTGCATTATGATAGTTTAAAATAGCATCATATTAACCTGATGAGAGATGATGCCTTTATTATAAAATAATTAAAATTGATCCAGCCATTACAGAGCTTACAAATAGACAATCAATTTAAAATTGGTTTATAGATATCAGTACCATGAGCACTAAAACTAAGAAAAGAAGAAAAGGTAATGAAAAAATAAAATGCTTACCTTATTACCTACAATAGTATATTTTCTATATGTTAATAAATTATTGACTAAGCTTATTGAGTACTTTCTGCAGCCTTCTCTGCTTTGTCCAGGTTTTCACGCTCGGTTCTCCTGTTCCTCCAGGCAGTCATATATGAACGAGGGTGGATTGGGAAGAAGCCAGCTAAGCCTGAGAAACCAGAAAAATTCTTGTGTGCAATACCCACGTGGTCGAAGTAAAACTTTCAAAGATTATGAGACAAATGTCAAATCTTAGAATAGCAGGAGGAGGCACGAAGCAGAGCACAAACAGAACCACAAACATAACAAACACTGCATAATGCTTCCTATCTCATTCTCTACCTCATTCAATCTTAGTATCTCCCATCAATCTTATATAGGAGTTTTCACTTCTAAAATATTCTCAAAATTTATGTTCAGCTTTACAATATCTATAGTTTTTTAAAAAACTGAATAAGACATCACTTTTTTAATCATCCTGCTTTTGCATAAAAGTAAGTGGCAGCCCTGTAACATCCCACTGCTGGGCACAGGCCTCCTCACTCCATGGAGCGAGGGTTTTTAGAGCATCAATCCACCATGCTGCTCTACTACGGATTGGCAGGCTTTTGCATAGTAATAATTGTATTTTAAAATTGTATGGTTTTGAAGTGAAACTTCTTTAATGATCAATGTAAAATGTTTATGGATGAAGGAAGGCGAGGTTGTATTAATTTGCCACTCATCAGATCATAATTTATTATACTATTTTTATAAAATATAAAATAAAAATATTTCATATTTCTACTGCATTAACTCATTTACAGGTAACTGTTTACGTCTCTATAATAAACACCCACAACAGGTTCTAGAGATGTCACTTAAAAGAAACTTGATTGTAATGATGGTAAAATTAAAAATACAAAATACCCAACTGACTTTGGACTGGGCTCTTCTCCGGACTGGGAGCGAAGGAACCCTCGTAACTTTAGATTTTAATTTGTTCTTTAAAACTATCATCAGATGTACATTAGAATTAGTACAAGCAAAAAAAATTTACTATTCAAAAATGCTATTATAGGCCTACTTGAAAAAAGATATTTTAAGTTTGAGTTTAACAATGTATAGCAATCATCAACTATATACTTTCATCATTAAATTGTTTTAAATTAATATTACCTAACAGTTCAGCCACAGGGGTTGAGACATGTGCTCCTTGTCCAAGCCAAAACTTTATTCTCTCTAAATTTAAAGCAACAAGTTTCTCATTGTTCATATTGGGCATGGGGTCATATGAACCCAGTTGTTCTATGACAGGTTGACTATTTAGTCTCTTTGTCTGAAATCATTACAAAATTACTTGACTTAAAATAAATGTATACACAAATTTTGAAGTTGTTTGATGTATAGCAAGGATATATTTCATTATCATTGTCAGCATTTCAACTGGTGATCATCCACTGCTGGGCATAGGTCTCTCTTAAATCCTTAACACTGGGCCTGATCTTATTTTGCTTGCATCCAGCAGATGCCAGCGACACAGTTGACATCAGCGATCCACCTGGTGGATCCAGCCACAATACAGTTTTACAAGGTTTAAAAAAAAGACAAATCGAAATCAAAATATAGACAGAACAAACAATGTACTTACACTAAAAACTGATTTACTCATTTCTTCAGGATCAGAGTATATAAAGAGAAAGCGAAAACTCATTCATTTATCAACTAAAACTGTTCACCCGATAAACTTAAAATTCATCATACATTCCTTTCGTGATGAAAACTCGCACTAAAAACATGTTCCCATGGGATTTAGAACAATAGCTAGTTTAATATAAAATCTATTGAACATTACAAAAGCTAATATAGATATATATGGAAAAATATACTGATATAAGAAATAATACTTCGTTTGCTTACATGAGTAACAGAAATGTGAAAAAACGGTCTGTTCGTACAGCCTTGGCGTATTAGACGAATGGATTTTGCAGCTGTAACGAAATAACGGCCGGTACCGCTGGCTGGTGGTAACGTCATGTTGTTATTTGTATTATTTGATACAATCTCAAGTTATTATAAAACCAACATAACCTTTGCAAAAAATGTTTAGGAAATATGAACTGTCAATTTGAAAATGACATTTACACTGTTTACATTTTTTTATTTTGTTCTTTTAATAAGAATGACAAAGGTTTGATGCAATCATACAGTCTGATATTTAATAAATTTTTACATTATTGTAAACATTGAATATCTTTTTATAAATCAAACCTCTATCTGAAAGTGGTAAAAACTGATAAGTAACATATAGTCATAGTTTCATAAAACCACGGTGCAAGTGAACCAACTGAAGGGAGTCTATGGGTTATTTGTCAAATATATAAAATAAATTAGCTCTCTCTTCCCCAATATAGGTTTTTTATAAAAAAAAATTGTATTTTGTGTAGTGAAATTTTATTAATATGTAAGTAATAAAATTTGACTTTATTGTTTGGCTTATTTGAAGAATTAAGCTTATGTCCGTCTCATAGTTCCATTTGTCTCTGTAACAAAATCCATCACAATAATTACACGGTTTATATTTTAAACCGATTTCAACAAGAAGACTAGTATTTATAATCTTTTCATGTAAATGTTCCCTGTATTCTCTTTTCATATAAATGTGTACGTCAGGGATGAAATCCAAAATGGTTTATTGTTTATTTTTCTGGAGTTACGACTAAGCAATGAAACCTGTGTTCATTATAATTATACTGCAACTTTTTTATCGAGAGTTTTACTTTTTCTGCTATCAAATAAGTTACGTAAGCATCTGTACTTTAAGTTCGACATTTAAAGTGAATGCATGAAGTTACTCGGGTCAGCTAGCATTAGAACGGATCTGAGTATATTTTTGATACTTGTATATTCTATCTCTACTCGATACTAGGTTAATTAAAACAAAATTATATGAGATATCAATATGTAAAAACCTATAACTTTATGAATACGAAAGTTAAACTGCATCCGGGAACTCCCCTCGGATAGGGAAATCCGTCTAAAGCAGTCATTTCCTTAGGAGAAAGAAATTGAATTCGTTTCACGTTTTCAAGATCGATTACCTAAGGGGACGAGGAGACAGTAAGTTGCTGTGTAGTAACCATTACTCGTACCAGTATTGCACTACCACCTGAGATTATCATGACTTACCATCACGAGATCACAGTCAAGCATGGCACGCAATACAAAAGCAAAATCAATTTAGATACATGTAAATATCTAAATACCTAGGTACAACGGGTAACAGCTAGGTACTATTGAGTACACGTAGGTACAGCTGGGCACAGTCAGTTGAAGCTGAGTACACCTATGTAAAGCTGATTACAGCTGGGTAGATCTAGTTACAGGTGGGTAGTACAGGATACAGGTAGTAACAGATAGGTACAGTTGAGTACAGCTAGGTACACCTAGACACAGCTGAGTAAACCTAGGTACAACTGTGTAGTACAGGGTCCAGGTACGTCTAACAAGGTATAGCTGAGTACACCTAGGTACAGCTGGGCACTACAGGATACAGGTAAATAGAGCTGGGTACAGCTGTACTTACCTGTAGCTAGGTACAGCTACTGATGGTGATATTGTTACTTTCAAGAACAAAGAATCTTTTAATAGTTATTATTAAAATTTAAACTCAGGAATCCGACATCACTATTCCCGAGTGCAAGCAGCCTGACCGATATACCCGACGACCTCAAGACAGTGACAGAGATACACGTTACGCATAGGTTAGAAAAGGAGGAAAGTTTTAAGTGGGTCATGGGATAAGAGGAACTTCAAGCAACGGTCTGGCTGTAAAGCGCTGTGGCGCTGGATTCTACATATACTGGAGGCTGAAAACATTGGGCTATAAATAACTCGTGGGGTGATATAATTTTAGGTGATACGTTAGGGGTCTTATAAAGTTATTTGAATTTGACAAATTGGTTACATAACATTAAGAATTTTGGTTCGAAAATAAAGGTATGCTTTAGTATATCTATAGATTATCGGTTTGTATTTGAACATTATTGTATAATTTTAGTAAAGCATTAAAATGCAGATACAACTTTATAACATCATTTCCTATAGATATATTTCAGTCAATTTACTTATAACATAGTAATTGAGTATTATATTTAATCATAAATATCCTCATGTATAGTAAATGATTATTATCAGCGATATTTAAAATTAAATGAAGTTAATAATAGACGGCCTTAGAATAGTTAATAGTATTCGCTTGCTAGCAAAGGCCCTGGGTTCGATTTTCAGTAGGGCGAATTTAGAAAATTTTATTTTTTAATTTGTCTGAGTCTGGACAGGTGGGAGGTTTCAGCCGTGGCAAGTTACCACCCTACCAGCAAAGACGTATCGCCAAACGAAGAGATTTGTGTTCAGGTAAGATGCTGTGTAGAAACTATTTGAGGTATAACACCTCTTACCAGATTATCTTGTTTCCATCTTAGACTGTATCATCATTTACCATCAAACAGCTGAGATCACAGTGAAGCGCTAAACTGTCAGCAATAAAAAAACCTATTTGTTGTATTTTCTTTATCTTCTTTTTAAACTTGGTATTATGAGAATGAAAGAAGCGAAGGAGATTTGCAAGTGGGAATAAGTCCTGATTTTCGATATATGTTAATTTAATAACAGTGTATTATATACAATTGCAGAGTTGTCTACAGCCTTCTTTACTCATGAGAGAAAGAGAGTTTGGAACTCTGTTGATTCATTGCAGATTAACGGGTAGAATTTAGATTTAAAAGCGCATTTATTTTAAATAATGATGTTTATTTAAAGTTCCTAGATCCACATAATAGTGCGACATATGAATCGAAGTGTCAATAATTTCATTGAGAAAAAGCCGGGAGAAAAAAAAATGACTACGATCAGACACACCTCTGCTCCAGTTTGCCGTGGAGACATTTATAGATCACTCGCTGGCCGTCTAGAGTACGGCGGCCGGCGGCGGCGCTGCAGCGGCTGGATTGGGGGCGGGCGGCGCATGCGCGCGGCCGTCGCGATCGATGAGGCGGAGCTCCGCGTCCAGTGTTCGCGCGCCCGTCGCCCGGTACAGTGCACAATGCGTTCGAATTGAGGCGGGAAACACGCCAAACTGTATCTCCGCGAGTACGCCGGCGAGGAGGAGCGGCCGCCGTGCCGGGAGGACTGGCGCCGGCAGGACTGGTCGGGCCCCCGGAGCCGCCTGCCGCAGGTGGACCGCAGCCCGTCCCGCCGGAGCCCCTACCTCGCGCGCGATGACGAGCCGTCTCCGGCGCCCGACGAGCGCGGCCGCTCCGCCTCCGCCGGGGCCCACCACCGCGCGCGCCCCCGCCCCCTGCGCTACCAATCCCTGGAGCGCGACTACGACCGCTCCTACGCGCCGCCGCCCCCGCCCGAAGATGACTACTACCGCCGCGAGCCGCCCCCCCTCTTCCTCGGCGAGCTGCAGTCCCAGAACTCCGACCTGCAGCGGGAGCTGGGCAACCTCAAAAAGGAACTGGAACTGACCAACCAGAAACTGGGCTCCAGCATGCACAGCATCAAGACATTCTGGAGCCCAGAACTGAAGAAGGAGAGGGCGCTGAGGAAGGAGGAGAGCGCGAAGTACAGCCTCATCAACGACCAACTCAAGCTGCTCAACCAGGAAAATCAGGTCAGTGACTATTGATTTTTTTTATAGTTACACTCCGACCGAACCCGTCGTTAAAACACATTTCCAAGATCAATGATCAATTAAAAATTTAAACACTATCAGCTTCCTATATACTTCCGGTTGTCTCGCTTCCTCACGTTGTTATCCTGTGAGGACGTGGTATATCGAGCGCACCAATAATTTTACAGATTAAAAATGGTAGCAATTTTTTCAGCTCCCAAATCTACTTCCGGTTCTCTCGCTCGCAACATCGCCACTGCACGTTGGTTTAGAGGACGAAGTATTTCACATATAGTGCCGGTCGAATGCGAACTGTAACGATGACTAACTTTACAAATATTATCTGCTCAAGTTCCCATCAACAGTACTTATATCTATTATAGTAATAAATATACCAGTATTTCCTCCAGATCGCCTCCTACGACAGGTTACAAATGCATAGTATCTTCTCTACGCCTGTCGTTTGCGCTGCGTCATACGCATGCTTGGGATTTCGTCCATTGATGTCACGCTCGCAGGTCAATGGGGAACCTCGAGATGTTCTACTTACATCTTGTCTATGGTAGTTAAAAGGATCCTAAAAATAGATTAAATCTACCGTTCAACTACTAATTTTAATATGAAATTAAATAAGGTACAATTATAAATCGTCAACTATTGGTCCGATTTACTAAGAAATCTACATGCGTATTTCTATGGGTTTTCCATATTCCCTTGGGATATTTTATTAAGTATCACATCTTAATAGCTATGTAATTTATCAAAGAGGATGATTTAGGTTTATAAATGGGATGATATAGTCATGAAAATCTCTAAAATACAAGTTGACCGTTAACCGTATACTTCTATTCTCCAGTATATAATGCGTCATAAACCTATACATACATATAATAAAAATGTTGCGTAAGAAACAAAGAGAAAGATTGAAATTGTACGTAAAATAAGAGCAACATTAAAAGTCAGTCATGTCCCCGGAACTAGTGGTCCGATTTTTTAAATTCTTTCAGTGGTATATAGTCCATTTATTGTGGAAGACTATAAGCTAGTAGACTATATATATATCACCACCCTAAGTGTAATAGGAGCAGTGCAGCAATGAAGAATGTTTCAAATCGATTTTTCCCTTTTGAGAGCTTCCGCTGCGTGCGCTGCGTAAATGGTTAAAGTTCTGCAAAAATCATGTATGACAGAATTATTCCGCTTTAAAAGTTCTAACAAAAAGTCTTTGACAGTATATGTCTATCTTTTAAGGTTGCCTTTAAAACAAACGTAAGGTAAAATCAAATAGTAACGCGAGGGGCCTCGTATATGTCGTCGATTAACTGCAAATATATGCTACTTAGAAAAAAAAATTGCAAGATCCTAAAATGAGAAACTTCAACCTTCAAACTGCTTTTTATTTGACTCCGATACGATCATTTCCATTAAAGATACAGCCATTTGAAAATTCGCTTAAATTTAGATTCTCTTTTTGATCGTTTAATTTTTTCCACTACTATATATTTCTTTTGCGACGTATTCTCTCACTAAGAATAGCTTTTCCCATAATTTACCTCGATCGACGAGGGTACCACCATAGGTAATGCGTTATCAATTACATCTAACAGTACTTTCAAAAGACACTGGTATCTTCCCAATAGGAGCATATTTTCCGAACCCGTCGTAAATTCATTAATAACGCATAGATTAGCCGATTCAAAAATAAAAATTTAACAAAAAAAGAACCGCCTTCAAAACAGACTTACAAATATATTAATATGCTCTAAAAAGTAAGAAATAATTGCGTCTTCTTTTATAGTGTTCTTCGTATTCTTATATTCGGAGTCGGTGTCAGCCAAGGTAGGTGTTCCTCGCGTGTCCATTTGGCATATATGTAGGCACCTCGGCAGACACCGACTCCGAATATAAGAATACGAAGAACACTATAAAAGAATACGCAATTATTTCTTACTTTTTAGAGCA
>JACTOM010000919.1:106368-116381 GCA_015832385.1 Elymnias hypermnestra | reverse complement strand
ACAAGGAGTGTGGGACTCGGCGAGGGAGGAGACCTCGCAATACCCACTAAAACCCAGCGGAACCCTCTTCATCCGTAAGTGAGGCACCAGGTGATCAACTTTCGCATTCGTCCCTGGTACCCCAGATGAGTCCAACTGAGGATTCAAGGAGGTGGAAGGAGGCGCGCAAACACGCGCCGCCTAGTACCCTACCTCCTTCGGCGGTGAGCGGGAGCATCCGCTGCATTCTCCCTCTCTCGCTCATGGTCTTCCTTAAGCGAGACTACGGTCTCGCAGAAGGAGGATACTCCGGCCCACATCCTATCATTGAAGAGCATCGCACCTACAATGCTCCCCAGCGAGAGATCACCGCCAATCATTGCCACCAGGAGGTGACGTTGAGGTCCCCATAACCTCCTCTTTTTTTTGAAGTCGGTTAAAAATGCTGTAAAATCAGTAAGAAAATTTGATTTCATTGCTACGCCATTAAAATCTCTTCGTAACAATTAAGCAACTGTAAAAACGCGGTCAAAGGCCGGGTAATTTACGTCTCATACATACGTAAATGGCAAAAGAATTTTTAATGAGTTGCGTTTGTGGAAACCGACTGGGCTTGTGTTTGCTTTGGGTTATTAAAGATCCTTCCATTTCAGTTAAGCCTTACACTATTAAGGCTTATTTATATGAAAACTTGTTATAGTGCGCTGTGTTATGTGTAAGTGTATTTTGCATTGATTAACCCTGAGCCGTTACGCTCGGCTTTGTAACGCTCGTTCAAATAAAATCGGCTCTCGTAGCCAATGGAAACGAGAAAATTATAGAGTTATAAGGAGAAACCTTTTAAACTCCTAAGACCGAGTGTCTGGTCTTCCATGGAGCTCAGAGGGGACACCGCGTGGGGCGACGCTACTATTCGACGGCACGCTAGTACAGGTTAAAGCTTAGATGAAATATCTGGGTTTATTGCTGGATGGGGGTTTTGGGCACATTTCGCCTCGCTTACTCCACGAATCATTAATGCCGCTTCCACGCTTGGAAGATTATTGCATAACGTGAGAGGTCCAGAGTCATCCTGCAGGAAACTTTATTTCGGCATTATGGCCAGAATGGCTTTGTACGGTGCACCCGTTTAGGTCAATGCTCTAACTGCTTCGAATAAAGCTCACTTGCGTAGGGCGCAGAGGGTCATGGCGGTTAGTTATACGGGGGTATCGTACAGTTTCTTGGACAACGACGACTCTCCTGGTAGGCAATCCCCCGTGGGAACTACGGGCGGGAGTAAAATAGCTGCGAGTGCATCCGGGAGCGAGGAACCGAACAATGACCAGGTCCGGAGGATCACCGATCTCTCACCGATGGAGCACTGATCGAAAAGTGAAGCCAAGACCTTGGGTCCCCAACTGCAGGTGTGAACACGGTGACAGCGACCCGTCCACACCTGGAGAAGTGGATTTCTAGGAGGCATGGATCTCTCTCCTACAGTCTGGAGCAGGTGCTGACCGGGCATGGTTGCTTCGGCAAGTATCTGCATGTATAGGTCGTCAGATTGTTATAGTCGGCATCATCCAGGTCACAAGAGTGGAATGCAAAATCTCTAGTGATCTCATCAAGGATAATAAGAGATGATCCTCCAATTCAGTTTGTTGAGGGTGTCGCTGGGTTTTAGTGGGTATTCTGGCTAAAGTAGTGAGTCCCACACTCCCTGTCCTCGTGGTAGGACTGTAAATACCTTACAATTATTCCCGGGATATGTAAATTTCCTATAATTTTCTTAATTCAAAAGCACAATTATGGATGGAGCAATCACCTAAGCTTCTTTTTATAAAGATAAAAGTAAAAAGGATTCGTACCCACCACTTCTATCCAAGCACGCGTCTCACCATAGTTATTTCAATAATTTATACACAATTATAATTATACTGTCGCTGGTTCAGAAAAATATTTGTACTACTAAATTTTAATTATAAAGATTATATAATCTTAAATGTTTAAAACTTACGTCTTTATAGAGTAATAAAAATGGTGATAACTGTTAGAAATTATGTTATCTACGCTGCATAACATTACTCTGTGCAATGTTGTAGCAATTTTAGTCATATATTTAAGTTTATAATTTCGTTAAGCCACTTCAGTGTTTTATCGGCAGACACCGCTCTCTAAATTAATTGTTAACTAAAAATGAGAAAGAAAAGCATCCTTTTCTAATAAAAATTAATCCAGTAAAGTTAGATAGATAGAAAGAAAAAATATATACAAAAGAATGCAACAGACTGCCTTAACACTATGTAGTGCCTCTTCCAGGTAACCCCAAAAGGTGATGAAAACTTATAAAAGTAGAATAAATGACATAAAACTTCATTTTGTATAAAAGATATAAAACTGCACTCGATTGTATAAATAAGGCGGTGCTACATTTATCACTATCTCTTCCCATAACTGTACATCAAACTTAATAGAATTAAGTTACAAAATAGTATTTTATTATTTGATATATGTGTAACAATTACTCATTGTTTGTTTATTGATTTATACAATTTACAGATTTTTTGGTCAATTGAACAATGTCCTTCGTGTTTTCTCTAACATGACAGTGGCGAGATAATTGGTGCCCGGTTGGTTGGCACACCTGCAAGCGATCTAGCAAAAAAGAAGACAGTACGTCACCGTCTGAATCATTGGTCCCAACTTATAATTGTCGATTTTAGGTCCAAATTCAAGGCGATATTAGGGCGTGCCCTGAAGTAATATATCTACCAATGCTCGTACAGTTTTAAATTATTGTTTCCTAAAGCGATTGTTACGCAACTGATACGTTTGTACGAAGCCAACCGTCCGAATCGGTCGTTGCTCACAGATCAATTGTTTCAGATAGATTTTAATTAATATCACTTTGAATCAATACGTACAATTAACATGCGCTTATATACAAGAGATTTACACTAATAAACATTTATATTACTTAAAATTAATTAAATCTCACGTACATCTTTCTTTGTTACGAAGTTGACCACAAACGACCGCAGAGTAATCAACCTTTCTCTGTTCCCACAGTGTAGTTATTGACGATACTTTACTAACCTGTGGCAACAGTTTATTTATTAAACACTTAATGTTATTTATTTAAGGAATCTTTGACTTGAAAAGTATAAATCATGACAAATTAAATGAAAAAAAAAAGTATTATTTTAAAGGATGAATCTAAAGGACGGATTGCAAATAATTAGTTTTCTTTCTCTTGCAATATATAAAAAAAACAAACTAGTAACAATAAATACTTCTACTCTAATTTACCTTGAAAGTTAGTGAAGTAAATTGAGAGGAATTGTTTAGTTTTATTTAGTGATTTATTATATTTGAACGTAAGAGTTAAAACGTCAGCCTCCTGTCAGCGTTTTATGGAGTCGTCCACAATTTTATAGTTCTGGCGGCTCCTGATATGTCTTTAGGTCACTAGATTTTGCACTATAATTCAAAAGATAACATTTCATAATAAATAATAACTTATTTTACTTAAATTATTAATACGAAAGTGCCATTTTTTGCAAATGACAGCTTGACAGCTGTCACATCAAAATCTCTAAAAAACCTATAGCTCTCCGTTGCAGTTTATGGTTACAATTTGCGTTTATATTCGGTATAATCCTCTTCTTCTTCTTTTTTCTCCCCATCTTATCCCACTTATTTGGTGTAGGTCCTCGTTTTTAGGTATATAGAGCTCCTATCTTAAGTTGCCTTTGTCTCGGTTTCTCAGTTATTATTAGCGTATATAATAATGGCGCTAACAAGGCAATATCGATGTTATTAAGACATATATTTCCTGTAGTTGTAAAGGAAAAATAATTTGTTTATTTTCCTGGACGTAAACATTAAATTTAAATGGATTTATCTGGAAAACGTTGGGAAGTGAACAAATTAATTGAACGTGAACAAAACCAGCAGAAAAATAATTTGAAAAGTATTAGTTAACTGGTAGGTCTGAGCAACATTTTTGATTTAAAAAATGGAGGGTAGTCGGATGAAAAATACGACCTATTCTCACACTTATGAAACACGTATAAAATATTTAAAAATCGATCAAGAACAGAGAGACAGAGTTACAGAATAAACAATTTGGATTACCATAAAAATAGTTATAAAGGGTCTATGGTGGCATAAATCTACCTTAAAAGATAGATTTATGCCACCATAGACTTTTTTGTACACATATAAAAGAGCAAAATCCCACCATAATTATTTTTATTACATCTCTAACGGATTGGGCAGCGTTTTCGATGAAAGCTCCCAGGTGTTTTGATTTTTCACACCTGCCACAACTATCGTTATAATTCAATCAATTTACATAAAACATTGACAAATTATACACATAAACCTTCCTTATGAATTACTCTATTTATTGGTTAAAACCGTATGAAAATCCATTCAGTAGTTTTGAAATTATCTCGAACAGACAGGAGACTTAATTTAGGAATTTCTTTTTCTAACTTGTCTATTAGCTCTTTTCCATCTTAAATTTCATCATCAGGTATGGGGAAAGATGCATAAGAATATGTTAAATACCAAGTATTTACTGAATAGGGTTTTATTTTACCCTATACTGTGTACAGACGATACGCATTTGACATTCTATCTACAGTTCCGTCTGTATCTTTCAGTTTTTGTTACAATTTCACTGATAATTAAATAAAATGTATGAAATTGATCAATTTCTGTTCGTTAGTTTCGCTAAAACTAGAGATCGTTTCGACGACTAAGGTTTAAAATATGTATAAATATGAAAAAAGGCTTTACAATTTTACTTTTCCCCCACAGAAACTATTCCAACATGTCAAACAAATTTAAAAGAGAATTTGAAATTTTTACGATTAGGAATCAAATTGTATTTAAAAGAATACTTTCGTTTTTGACATTTGACATTGACAACCAACAATTTCTGATCGCAACTATATTCTTTGACGGATTTTGGCAAACTTGACACTGGCGAGATAATCTGTGCTCAGTTGGCACACCTGAAAGCCGTTTAACAAAAAAGAAGAAAGACTTTGGCGGGAAACTGGGCGTAAGTTCGTGTTTTTTGATTACGAATTATTTTTCTTAAGTTTTGTCTATATTTCTTACTAAATTTGTAACATTGTGCTATTATTATTCAGCTTTTTTATTTATTGTCTCTGAGGCGGTTAGTATCGCCGCTTGCCGGCTCAGCTAGAAGTTTATAATTAACAGGCATAATGCATTTAAAAATCGACGCCATGTTCGTCTCGATAGCCATTGTTGTAAAATAAGTGTCCTCTCGCCAAAATTCATTTTGGCATTTGCCCAACAAGGCTCGGCTAAAGATTATTGGAGCCTGGAGATCGGCTTCTGGTGAATGTGTGCCAATTTTCTGTCTAGACTTTTTAGGACACGATATGAAACAACGCTCTAGAACACTGACATGGTTTAGGGTTCATATTTGTACTAAGTTTTCTAAGTTCATGGTTACGTTAGTAATAAGTTCTAATAGAAACTTAATAAATAAATCAACGTTTAATTAACAACTTGATACGCATTGCGTTACAAATAGCTCGTTAGTAAAATATGTCAAGCGTAAGGTAAGCGAATTAAAAAAGGTCACGAAAGCGTACCAAATAAATAACGAAGGAAAGGTATGAATTTGATTCAGATTTGAATGATTTTTTAAATATTAATATAGTTTACCTGATTGGTGAACTGCCCCATTGGTCTAGTGGTTTGCATGTTCGACTACAGACGTGAGGTCCTGGGTTCGAGTCCCGGGTCGGGCCAATTCGAAATAGATATTGAGTTTTCTATTAAGATTTTCTCAATATTTGCCCAAGTTGGGAAGTTGGCGGTGTGATCCACCCCCGTGCCTCGGAGAGCACGTTAAGCCGTCGGTCCTGCGCCGGATCTCTCGTGAAGGAATAGAGTGCACAGTTGTGTACTATGCCTGCCAATCCGCAGTGGAGCAGCGTGGTGGGTCTATGCTCTAAAAACCTTCGCTCCTCGGAGGGAGGAGGCCTGTGCCCAGTAGTGGGACGTTAAATGGCTGCTACTTACCTGATTGGTGTCCCTCACTTAGTAGCCGATCACGTGGGGATATTGGGAAACCCGTTTTTAGTGATCGTCTACACATCACGAAAGGAATACCTTTGCTCATGTTCGTATGTTTTGCCAAATTAAACTTTTGTTCATTATATAAATAGATTATGGTAGGGAGTTTCAATTAAACTGGTATTAGATTTATATAAGAATAATTTTATATAAATAAAGAAAAAGTGAATTGGATAGATAAAGACAAAATACAATATAAATAATAATAGTATATTTGTTCCCATCTTTTCCCTTTAAAGTAGAAAATAATACATTTGTTTTAATTTAAAGTCAATATTATTATTAAAATCGTTCGTTTTCGTATAGTATATTTTTTGTTTAACTTAGAGTCCCTATATAGATATTTATAGATTGTATACAAGATGTTTTGTAGACCTATAGCATGTATACATTTGTATGTTTGTCATTTCCTAGAAAAAAGTTGTTTGTGCAATTAAAGTAATCCATGCGATTGGTAGGAAATAAAACGCCAATCATAGGATGTTCTTTTTACCAAATAAAGTACCAACCACCGTCGATTGCTTGTCACAATAGTGCACGTTTGCCAGTCGCAAACAACCTAGATTAATGGGTTAATTTGGTAAACACGTTCCTGCTGAACAACAGTTCGAATCGCGATACATAAATCCTTGTCTAGTGACAAGTAGACGGCGGAGCGTTGGAGTGAAGAATCTGGTGGCATTTTCATTTATCCTGAACCGGCAAATCTTCGCAAGAGAGAGCTGCCGAAGGGGCTCACAATATTAAATGATAACCCACACGCCCCAAACACGCATCTACACAAATCCCTTTTACGGAGTGATCAAAGGGTTATAGCGATCAGAGAGATACCGTACAGTATCGTGGATAGCGGCAACACTCCTGGCAGGCGATCCCCCAGGGTAGCTACGGGCGGAAGTTCTTGCAGCCGCTGGAAGAACTAGAGGTGGGGTACCTGATAGTGGCGAGGCTCAGTCATGGGCCCACTCGGATAACGCCTTCATCGAATGGTGGAAGAAAGATCTCGGATCTCCAATTGCGGGTGTAGCCATTGTGTAGGCGATCCGTCTCTTCCTGGAGAAATGGTTAGCCAGAGGGCACGGATAGCTCTCTTACAGACTGCTGCAGGTGTTAACGGGACACGGTTGTTATGGTAAATACCTGCATCAGATTGTTAGCTGTGAGGAATCGGCCGCCTGCTACGAGTGTGGTGCTTCCACAGATTCGGCGCATCACACAATGGCAGAGTGTTCCGCATGGGGACCTCAGCGACACGTCTTGGTGTCGCTGATTGGAGGGAACCTCTCCTTGGTGAGCGTAGTTAACTAACGAGACAGGCTGGGGGGCAGTCGCTACCTTCTGCGAATCCGTTTTGTCGCCGAAGGAGGCATCGGAGAGGGTGAGACAGAATGTCATCGGCGCTCCACCTATCCGGAGAAGCAAGATGCGTAGATTTGTGCATCTTCTTTCCCTCCATAAACTATTGAGATGAAGCGGCTACATCCGGGGTGCCAGAGTGGATTGTGGTATTTTGATCCTTCAGTAAATCCCACACTCCCTACCCGGGTTGCGTAATGCATTTACCAGCGACAAAAAAAACGCGTACTTGCTAAACAAGCAACGTTTGTCAGTCGCATTTGCTGTGCTTTTATTTAGGGCTCACAGTTCAATTCCAGTAAATCTCGTAGTGAGTGAGCTTATCGCTTGTATATGTAATATCGTCTAAGTAATCTTTCGAATGATTATGGCAACGAAAGAAGAACTCCAATTTTTAATCCACTAATTTATTCATTTATTTAATCGGGAGGCAGTGTGCTACTTTCGCCCCCTCAAAAAAACTAAAAACCTTTCGATCTATATATAATGAAAACATATTTATAAAGAGGAAACATTTGTGCTTTTTTATGTGTGTTTGTAACGTTTTGACACAAAAACTACAGGACCAATTTCAATTTCCACCATTTTAAAGCTGCATTTTCACTAAGTCACACAGGCTATATTATTTTCTCAAAAAAATAGGGATCCGTTATAAAAATGTATTAATGTAACCCAAGGGGTAGGAAATTAGTCACAAAAAATCTGTCATCGCGTGGGCTGCTGAAACTATTGATGATAGGACAAAAAAACATTCTACAATGTTATAGAATGTATTAATATCTACAAAAAAGTCCATCACACCATATGTCCAACTACTTTAGTTATGCCACTATAACTACTTTTTTACATGATAAAATTCTGACAAAAGTGCCGATATAATTCAAACCATATTATTCATACCCCTGTATTAATCCTTATCCTATTTGATATTACATTGAAGACCGTTTCAATACCTGTAAAATACTTTTTAAATTATTAAAATCGCTCATTCCATTCAAACGATATAACGAATTTAAAAATCTCAATCTAATGAAAGTTACAATTACTGGAGCAATTTAAAAAATTCTTTCAATACCTGTGTACCTGCCGGTTCAGGATAAATAAAAAATGCCACCAGATTCTTCACTCCAACGCTCCGCCGTCTACTTGTCACCAGACGAGTATTTAAGTACGAACTGTTGTTTCAGCAGGAATATTGTTCACCGAAATTGGCTATCTAATGTACGATTTTACGACTGACAAACGTGCACTACTGTGACAAGCAAACGACGGTGGTTGTTAATTTATTGGATAAAATATGGCTCCTATGATTGGCGCTTTATTTCTCACCAATCACAGGGATTACATTAATTCCACAAACAGCTTTATTTTTAGAAATGACAAATATGTATATACGCTATAGCTACAAACGTTTTATATACAAACTTATAAATATCTATAGAGGCTTTAAGTTGAAACAAAATATACTATACAAACGAACGATGCTTAACAATATCATTTAACGTATTATTTATAAATTAAAGGGAAAAAGTCGCGAACACCTGTAGAGTATTTTAAATTGACTAATGTCGGACATTCTACGTAAATGATGTTACGAATCAAAAAATCTAATAATCTGAAAGGCAGTAACTAAATACTAAGTGAAATAAAACTATCATGAAAATAAATCTATAGTTAGAGTTAGTAGACTTTCCACTGCCACGAGATCGATATCTACGCGGTCGAACCCACGGGGAATTGCTTGTATTATATAAAGATGAAAGATTTGAATATATAGCTAGTTAGATATTTTCGTCTGGTCCGTTTTTCAGTACGTTCCGATAATAAAACCCCAGTGAGATTCAGTAACGATCTCTTTCCGCTGAGCGCTAACAAAGCGAGGGCGGGCGGGCCGATAATGGGAAAGCTAAATTGCAATTTCCATTGTACTGTATACTATCATATCGCTTTTGCCTGCGACATCGCTCGCTTTACGTACGCTTCATACAAATTTCAGACCTTCCCCTTTTCCTCTTTAATATATATTTTCAAAAACCATTTGTAAATAATCAAAATTTTGGTTTGGAATTACTCACCAAATGTTTACTCTACGCTGATGATCAAGTAATACTTGCGTCATCCGCTAATGAGCTACAGGAGATGATAAATATTATGAATGAAGCTTTGAAAGGGAAAGGAATGAAAGTGAATGTAAACAAAACGAAAGTTATGCTTTTTGAACGAGATGAATCTATGATGGATGGCAATATTTTGATAGATGGGGAACAAGTGGAAGAGGTGAAAGAATTTGTATACTTGGGATCTAAATTTACAAAAGATGGAACATGTGAAAGTGATATCGAAAGGAGAGTGAATGCAGGGAATATGGTAAATGGTGCTCTGCATGCTTTTATGAATAGCCAGATGGTGTCTCAAAGGGCTAGACTGGCAGTGCATGCTGGAGTGTTGGTGCCAACACTTATGTATGGTAGTGAAAGTTGGGTATGGCAGAAGAATCACAAAAGTAAAATAAATGCGGTAGAGATGAGAGCGTTGAGAAGCATGAGTGGATTAAAACTGAGTGACAGAGT
>JACTOM010000919.1:26470-105831 GCA_015832385.1 Elymnias hypermnestra | reverse complement strand
GAAAATCGATTATTTATATACAAAAGCATATAAATCAAAATCAAAATCAAAAATATCTTTATTCAAGTAGGCATATTACAGCACTTTTGAATCGTCAAATTATATTTTTTTTCCACACTCTGATTCTAATATACATCTGATGACGGTACTCAAGATCGGCTTAAAATCTAAAGTTACGAGGGTTCCTTCGCGCCCTGATCCGAGAAGAACCCACAACAAACTCAGTCGGGTATTTTTTTTTACCATCATCATTACAATAACAAATTAGTTTACTATATTTTAATTAAAATTAGAGCAATTTGTTCACTCCCAGGCGTTTCTATCGTCTAGGTAATCTTGCAACTTATAATACGATTTTTCTATCAACTTTCTTTTAAAAAAGACTTTGAATTTATTAATTGACATCTTTAGAACGTCTTGTGGGAGTTTATTATAGAAACGTATACAGTTACCCTTAAATAAGTTGTTAATCTTATGCAGCCTACTAGAATTTACAACAAGTTTGTTTTTGTTTCGTAAGTTATATGATAATACATTCACTCTTTTTATTAAAAGAGTCAATGTTTTTTATGTACATACAACATGTTTTCTAATATATATACGCATCTAATATATATCTTTATGTTAACTGCCTTGAATTTGTTTCTTAGCGACTCTCTTGGACCCATATTGTAAATCGCACGAACGGCCCTTTTCTGCAGCACAAATATTGCATCTATATCAGCAGCATTACCCCAAAGTAGAATACCGTATGACATAATGAAATAGCTGAAATATACCAGTCTGGTAGTATCAACATCTGTCAGACGACGAATTCTTTTAACTGACGAAGCTTTTAACTTTTAAGCACTAGCCCCGACCAGCAGACCTTCTTCATCAACAAGTAAGATACCAGATGAATCTGACTGAGGATTCACGGATGCAGGAGGAGGTGCGTATACACGCGTCGCCAAGTACCCAATCCTTATCCTCTCACTGGACAGCATCACACCCACAATGCTCCCCAGCGAGCATTCTGATACTATGTTGTGTAGAAATCATAGAGTTAACGATATTATCTTAAATAGTATCACCACTAACCATCAGATGAAATTACTGTCCAATTATAAACTCTAGGCAATAAAAAGAATCGACTAACGACGTCAAATATGTGAGAATTATTTAATACTAAGTATTTCGCGATCATACCGACACTGCACTTGTGGGTCTTCGTTTACTTCATTTTTATGCAATAGTGTTAAACCCACAACAGACCTATTACATAGTCAACGAACTTCTGTGAGAAATATTCAATTTACTTCGCCAGTATCACGTAGAAGTAGAAGACGCACGCATAAAAACTTTTTTGTAAACGTAATTTCTATTCCTACATTTTATTTTACTTTTCATAAACGTCTTAATACAAAAAACAGCCATCATTTAGACATTCAAAACTACACCGCGTTTCATTACTCTGTGTAAAAAGGGCGTCATTAATTTTCGTTATTTCAATTTTATAATATGTGAAACATTTATGAAGCCAAGTCTGCCCAGTCAAATTATGTTACCATTATTTATTATTAGTTCTAGTAAACAATATATTATTATGATTAATTTCTTTATATAACGCTTTTTAAATGATATTTATATATAATGTTACTGATACAAGAAAAGAAGTATTGAGCGCTAAGGTTTTATATAAGCCGTTAAGAAAATATAAAATATAACTAAGTAATTGAATAAAGAGAGTAGAATAAATTCTTTAAATAAATATTCTGTTTTTTTTAAGTTGTCTAAATTTAACTTAAACCTTCACACGTAAAAGATAAATAAAACATTTTACCCATTTAATCTGTGGCTATTCGCCATTACAGCTGTCAGTTTTGGCGCGAAGCCAGCTCGTGACAGGTATGGTAGCGTTCAGAAATTTGCACCACCTGTTGATTACCTACTGTGCTTTTTGTTAAATGTTTTGAATGGCTAATAAGGTGTTTACGTTGTTGATTTATTTTAAATACACCTTGAGAAATAATAAAGAATTAACTCTTTTATTTACTTAAATTTCTACTTTTTGAGTCTGTGACACCATTTACTTGGTCATACATTTTATAAAATTATATCAACGAGCTTAAGAAATATCTATAAAAATAGACTGTAAAATGTTTATTTTGTTCAAGGACTTTGAAAGAAAGTGTGTCAGTTTGTTTGTAGAAGAAGAGATTTATCCGGAGTGAGGATTTATACCATTACGTCTAAGAGGTAAAATATGACAATTCGAATAAGAGCACGTACGTTTCACATAAGACCTCATTTAATTGAATTGGGATGACGAAACGTTTAAAGGTTATTTGTCTCATTATGAAAAAAATCTCTTACTATATTCGTGAAAATATGCAGCATTAATAGGATTTTATAGTATTATAACATTCTGTCTAAAATTTGTAATATATGACGCTAAATTACTAGAACCCAAAGCCGTTAAACAATAAATATGACACTTACTATGATTACGTATATGCACGGTTCAAACCTAAGACCAAGGTGTATATATGTAGCCTAATATCTTAAAAAAAATTAGTTTATTTCGTCATCCATATTGTGTTAATATCTTGTGTGTGCGTGTGTGTATGAGAGAGTGAGAGAAAGAGAGAGGGATGTGTGTGGATCTTTGTATGTGTGCATCTTTCCCTTTCCAATTAAAGGAATAAAATTGTTATAAAAAAAAGTGTACGTGCATTAATGTACAAGTGGAGAACTCTTTAAATTCATCTTAAATATAAGTATTTTTTTGTAATTGTTTTAAGTTAAATGTGACTGAGATTGAACTAAATAAACAAGGCTTAATTTTATTTATTATTTGTCTTAAACTTTCCTTACTATAAGGGATTATTAGGGCATAAAATAATAGACCATTCAGTTTCGTCTTCAATTTGAGTAATGAACCATCGTATGTATAACGTTAATTTATTTCACGGCCCTGGATTCTAGTACTTTTTTTGCTAAACCATAGACAAACGTTTGAAAGAGAGAGACACCTACATTTTACTATGGAATTATTGATTAAATACCGACAAAGTCGCCAATAAAACCTTTTCGGATAAACGTTGATACCTACAATAGTTAAGCGCTTCCTATAATTAAATTGTGATGACTCGGCAACACTTAAAACGCAGTTCAATTGTTGGCAACACCGTGTCAATATTTCGTCTACAAAATTGGGCCATTGAATAAAATCACGTACCTAAAGCCCTACATTGTAAAATCGCTACGTTTTATTATTTCTACGATGATTTGACAATAACTAGGATATAAACGCGAAAGTATTAATGAAACTGCTCGCTTTATTAAATTGATTGTACTATTCATTTACAAATAGTCTAAAAGTTATAATCAATCAAAAATTCTTTACCTAATATCCTTACCATTAATCCTCAAAATTATGATATACCTTTTAGTTAGATCTTGTATTCTTTTTTGGGTGTTAATCCTACTTTACAATTCGAATATATTAATAGATATTACAACAGTTCTAATGTGATTAAAATAACCTCCAGACAAGAAAGATCAGCTGTGGAGGTAACGTCAGACGAAACTTCAAATATATATCTAATTTAAACTGGATTGCTTTTAACTGAATCACTAGTCTATTTCGATGGAGCGTTGATAGCTTTAAAGTTTATTTACTGACTAGGAAACATACTACGCTCTGACATATTGTGATATTAATATAAACGTTACCTAACGCATAAATCAAGGGTGCCTCTTGCGAGGTTCCTTAATATTACGCCCCCTCTCCCTGTTATTCTATAAAAGTCAGTAAGGCAAATAGTTAAAGACGCTCAGAACAAAAACTAGTGCATGTCACTCTGACAGAGGACTTCAGAACCCCTCAGCGTCACTTTCTGGTGGCGCTGCTTGGATCTTTCGCTGGAGGAGGTGTTGTAGGCGCGATGCTCTCCAGTAAGAGATGCTGGGCGGAAGTGGCCCTCTTCTGTGACACGGATATCTCGCTGAAAGACACCCACGAACGAGAGAGGGAAAACACAGTCAATGCACCCTCTCACCGCCGAAGAAGGCCGGACATAAAAAAGGAATGTTCGAGCGTTGAAGCTGAGCGGATGAAGAGGGTTCGACTGGATTTTAGTGGATATTGAGAGACATCCCCCTCGCCGATACCCACACTCCCGACGCTAGTAAGAGTGCATAAATTAATTTCTCAGCATAAAAAAGAGGACTTTAGGAACTTAATTTATTGACGTCATTGGGCAGAGAGGACACAGTTAACAATGCTCACCAACGAAAGGGTATACAGGGTAGTGGCCTCTTAGAACCTTCGCTGAAGGAGGCAGATTAGAGGTGGAGGGAGCACGCTGCATTCGCTCCTCTTCTCTGACACAGGAGTACGGGAAGTAAGAGGCTTATATTAGCGCTTTTCCTGTCTCTGTCCTAAACATTCCCGGTGGAAATCATTTTGAGGACCTTCTTTTTAAATTGAACTCGGAGTAAAACAAGGTGATCCTTTGGTATTATAATTTATTTAACAATAAAAACAATGGATGTCTGTCTCACGCCTTGTTATGCCGCTGAGACCTGGCCTATAAAAAAATGTCGAATAGGAATGGAACGAAGTTTCTTAAACCTGAAACTCCAAGACTGAGTAAAGTGACTTTAAGAAACAGAACAAAGGTAAAAGACTATAGATGGCCGTACACTGTGAATAACTGGTATCCAAAGGATGTCAAAGGCAAACAAGACCAGGGTAGATTGCGTCCACCAATCCTCAAATGCTCTACTAAAGGATATTGCTAGGTTTCATTGGTTATTTTGGCTTGACAGCGAGTCCAACACTCCCCATTAGATGTTGGATCTGATCGGGAAGCGTAAAGTCATTACCCAGCGAAAGACAAGCGACCTTGGGTAAAATTCCCGGCAGAACAACTTTAGCATTTTCTAATTGGCTTTATCCTGGACTGTTGGAGGGCATCGGCAGTGATTAATTATCACCTTACCAATAAAAACTTGAGTTTTAGTTTAACTACGATTCTGTTTACGCAGCGCAGGCAACGGAAGCTCTCAAAAGGAAGTAAATTCTCCACGTTTTGCAATATTTTCCATTGATGCTCCAGTTTAGTTGGTCGTAGTGTGATGTTATATAGCATGTAGCCTCGATAAATAAGCTATTCACCAGTAGAATAACGTTTTAATTCGAACCAGTAGTGTCAGAGATAAACGCGTTCAACCACACAAAGAAATACTTTAGCTTTATACCTCATATTGTATTAGTAATAGACGCCCTGTGCATAACTGAGAGAAATTACCAGGCTGCCTACCTTCTTTTTTATTAGTAATAGATAGTTCCTTGAATTTTATATAAAGGAAAACCAATATCACCCCCAATCTAATACAAATAGACGCAAACAAGTGGAGCACAAAATTAATTGTACAAAATAAATTGAGGTTTCATTTCTTTGTAAATCCGCACGTCATGTTACAAATGATTTTCGGATGGCCATTTACCTTCTAATCCTTCAATTTTACTATAAACAAGGAACAGCCTATTAAAGTCCCACTATTGGACTCAGGTCTCTTCATTTATAGGAGAGATAGTTATCAAAACCCACCACGTTGTTCCACCATAAAGCACAGGAATAGAAGGATTAAGGGCGTAAAATTCTTTTTATTTTATATCTTCTTTTTTAAACTATATCTTGAAGGTCTCGTTGATACAATACTGCAAGTATTCCCTTTGTTGTTCGATTTCCTGGTTCAATTACGAACAGGGCAAGTTTAGGGTATTATATTTTCTAATTACGGGAGTGGACCGGTCATAGGGGAGGAAGAGACCACGTCCTTCCACTTGCCACGATCCTTGCATATCTCCTTCACTTCTTTCATTCTCATTAAAACTTTCATACAAGTTCCTCGGTTTAGAGTACTGGCCCTTATTTAAAATGTCCTGGATTTGGTCCAGGAACGTTCGCCTTGGTCTTCCCCTTCCAACTTTCGCATTCACTCTTGACTCATAAATCCTTTTTGTCAGTCTCCTTTCATTCATTCTCTCTACATGCCCAAACCATCTAAGCATACCTTTCTTAATATTAGTCACTACATCTTCTCTTATACCACAAGGTTCTCTTATCACACTATTTCTTACTCTGTCACTCAGTTTCAATCAACTCATACTTCTCAACGCTCTCATCTCTTCCGCATTTATTTCACTTTTGTGATTCTTCTGCCACACCCAACTTTCACTACTGCCAAAAGGGCCAGACCCTTTGAGGCTATTCATAAAGCAAAACAATTATTATGTATAAAGATAATTATAGACAAAATTATAAAACATTATGATCAATTCCGCTTGTGAATAATATAAAGACATAATCCCTGACCTCGTAACATTTAAATGGGGGAAGCTGAGAGCATTCTAGTTTAAAAGGTATAAAAAACAGTTTCATTTCATTATTATTCACCCCATTTATACAACAAATGATCCCATTGGATCTGGCCTATTTTCGTTAAAAGTTTCTACGCAATGAAGTAGAAAGACAGATAAAGAATTCATGTTAAATGCATCTGCATTGAACAATCGACTATTATATTATAAACGCGTAAGATTATATTTATTGTATTTTTCTGATTAAACGACTAAACATATTATAACGAATTTTAGTTTACAGATAGATAAGACTATGAGGAAGGATAGGGAAAGAAACTTGTTATAGCAATGCTGGGCATAGGCTTCTTAACTTCTATAAGAGAGGCTTTATAATAGAAACAGATTAAAAATGATTAAATAGCAGCTAAACGGTCAAGCAGATGATTAAGAGTTATGGTGGATTATATATTTTCATTACTCGGCTTATCGTAAAAGCATTGTGTTGGAATTATTTATATTTAATGGCTTTGCTATCAAAAAGCAATATTTGGATTATTATTTAGTAGTTATATTGACACGTATTCGTATATCACACACTGGTGACTATCTGTGTGCGACACACGATATCACTATCTCACTCGAACATTCTCGCTCCAGCCGTAACTATTGTGCGATTGGAGATTCCATTCGCACATATTCGCATTGAGCTTCTTTATTACGAGTACGATTTTCCGGTGTAATCAGGTATACTCCGGGTTGAAGTTTTCGGATACTATATTCTTCTTATGCTGCCTCTCCGTTACTGGATTTATCAGTTTCGTAAATTTCATGGCTTGAAGTATAGGAAGCCATCTTTTTTCCTCTATCTAAGCCGCCTTTATCTTATTCAATCTTTCTGTTGCTGAATGGTTTGTAGCAACTATTGTGCTTTTACAGGCCACCTGTTTTAAAGCATGTTGAGTGTGATGAGTGTCTTCCTCAATCCTGACAGTAATTAGCGCGGCGGAGCTGGGAGTCGAAGTCCTTGCAGTCGCCTATCTGTGTAGGGTAGCTACAAGGGCTTCCAGAGGCGCTGACTCATACGACGACCAGGTCCGGAGGATCAAGGCTATCGGCGACAGAGCTCTGATCCAAAAATAGAGGAAATATTTTGGGTCTCCAACTGCCAGTAAAGTCACGGATCTCTTTCCTTCCGTCTGATGCAGGTGCTGACCGGCTATGGTTGCTTCGGCAAGTACTAGCACCAGGTCATTGGCCGTTAGATACGGCGCACCATACCCTGGCGGAGTGTGCAGCGTGGGAACCCCAGCGGCATATCTTGTTGTCGCTAGTTAGAGGAGATCTTTCACTGGACAGCATAATTGGGGTAATGCTCGTTAGTGAATTTGGGTGGAGGGCGGTTGCCTTCTTTTGCGAGACCGTCGTCTCCCTCGTCGCCGGAGGAGGCCCTATTGAGTGGTAGGTCTTTATAGTCGTTGTCATCCGGGTCACTAGAGTGGATTACAGCTAAGGAACCTCTAATAATCTTATGGGTTAGGAGGGATCCGCTGGGTTTTAGTAGGTATTCCGCAATCTGTGAACCCCACACTCCTGATTGGAAAAAGCCCTTCATCGGGATTCGTGAAGGCATACGTTACAAAGGAGATCTTGGTCACGTAGCTGGCTATTTAAAGTAAGACAACACGAGACTTTCCTCATTACGAGCTGGTTGTTATCAGTTTACAATCAAAGTTATTACACGGCATACACTCGTGTATATTTTAAGCACTCTATAGTGAAAATTCAGCGCACTCAATCCAAGCTTTTGTAGCTGGAGTGCACTCGGAAAACCGATGCTCTAATGAACGTACTCGTGCACCTCCACCATATTTTTTTATGTCAATTACATAATCTCCTGTATGGAAATATGTAAAATATGTTACAGGTGCTGAATGAGAATGACACGTCACGCTGTGGTATATAACGGTGGGGAGAATAAATTCTAAGAGAATGAACAACAATACTGGCAAGAATTTATAGCTCTAATCTCTCTCTCTTTATCTGTGTATGAATAAGCAGTTTACCACTCTCACATTCATCACAAAATTTCCAAAACTGTAGGTATGATTGACTTGAAATTTGCTATAAGTATTCCTTTTGCGACGTAGACGCTTGCTAAGAGGTTTTCCCATATCTGCACGGGATCGAGAACAGCGACCTTGACGTCATAGGATTGCCCTCGTCCTTTGAGGGACCAGATTGAGAGATCTGAGATTTTCGTCTATAGATTAATCGTCATACGTGGACTTTATGTTATGTATTAGATAGTTTGACGGCGTCGCTGGTCCCATGGAGTGTGTAGCAGCTTAACAAGCTTTAGAAGGTCCTGGATTCAATTTCCAGCAGGGTAATTTTACAAAAGGCTTTATCCGTAGCTCAAAGGCAACAACGTGCAAAAAAAATGTGCTATGCAGAAACCATACGGGGTAAATTATCCCTTTGTAAGTTAGTGTGTTTCTATCTAAAATTGTATCATCACTTATCATCAGATGACATTAAAGTCAAGGACTATCTTGTTTTTATTGGTCTAGTGGTTAGCTTGTTCGGCTACAGATTTGTGGTCTTGGGTCGGGCGAGATCATAAACCGAAGAGTTTTCTGTTAGGAAATTGTCAGTATTTGCCCAAAGTTGGGCAGTTGGCGGGGGAAATTCACCCTCGTGCCTTGGAGAGCACGTTAAGCCTTCGGTTTTGTTTCTGATCTCTCTCCGCGAGTGTCAGATTGCCGTCACATCCCCCTATGAGAGTGAGAATTGAGAGTGCACTTGTGTACTATACCCGCCAGCAGCCAGGAGCAGCATTGTAGGTCTATGCTCTAAGAACTCTCTCCTATGAGTGACAAGACCTGTCCCCAGCGGTGGTACATTAATAGGCTGCAACTTTACTAACTTCTCAGCAGTAAAAAATTATATTACCACTTCCAAAGTTTGTGGGTACTTGTCCGTATTTCCATTTGTGGCAAACTGGAAATCTATAATGGCAACAATTACCATCAATGATTCATAAATCAGCTCCGTAACAGGCAGCCGTAACACTAGTATCGTAAAAAAGGCTGTTTTCTTTGTAAATCGATATTTCTATAAAAATATGTGGCGGTCTTGAATGACGCGAGTTGCGTAATCGGGCGTACTATTTTCGGTGGGCGGACGGAGCGATCAATGAAGCGATCGGGTAACGCCACCTAGCGACGTTAGGCCGCAACAATTGCGGTATATGGAGAGGTCAAACAATATAACATAAAACGTTTTATTGCTGGCTCCTCCAGCAGAGTCGAGATCCCTGATATCTGACGTCACCTGGCCATGGGTTCCTCCCACGTTCCCAAGGGCATCATTGTTTAATCCCAAGTCCAAGGTCCTGTGATACATATCCAGATATTAGTACAAGGTCAACGTTTTCCAAGTCGAGGTTCGGTTTTATAGGAGACATCCTCGGTGCAGCGTTTCCAATAGGACTACCATATCCGGAGGATCAGAGCACTCGCCGACACAGCTCTGATCGAAAAATTGAGGGAAGATCTTGGGTCTAGAATTGCGGGTATTGTCAATACAATTGGTTCACTAGGGTGAACGCATCTCTTTCCTACCGTATGGTGCAGGTGCTGACCGGCCATGGTTGCTTCAGCACGTACTTGTATCAGGTCGTTGGCTGTGAGGAAACGTCCGCATGTCATAAGTGTGTTGCTTGTATGTGCATAAGTGAAGTGGGGTGTAGAGCGGTTGCCTTCTTTTGTGAGACCGTCATCACCCTAAAGGAGGCAAATGAGAGGCTAAGGGCTAACTAAGCTCTCCCTCGTCGCCGGAGGAGGCCCTATTGAGTGGTAGGTCCTCATAGTGCCTCCAGGTGTCATCCAGGTCACTAGAGTGGAATGTAGTTAAGGAACCTCTTGTGATCTCACTCATGGATGATGAGGGATCTGTTGGATTTTAGTGGGTATCTGTGAGTTCCACACTCCCGATTGAAAAAAGTTTTTCATCAGGGTGCGTAAAGGGATTTCCCAGTGCGAAAAAATGTACTAGCCCTTTTCTTGCGAGCGGTTACAAAGGGGGCTGTGGCCGTTTACTTAACATTCGACTTGGGTAATCGCCTAATAGGAAGAGCCCAAAAAGCACCACGTGGTGAGGGCTTCAGAGGATTCTCCGGAGATCTCTGAGTTCTACCCGTTATAAATAGGGGAAGGACACCGAGTCCACCCATACCACCAGCCTTTTTCAGGGCTGGTCTCAAATTTCAAAGTAACGAGGTTCCTAGAGCTTACCCCTTCTTCCGGCTATTGTGAAAAAGGCACTAGGGCTAACAACTAATGACACTCGGAACAAACAAAAAGTTTTATTGCGTAAAATGTGTACATACAAGCTTGAAGGGCCTTGGAACTGAGTTTCAGATCCATATTATTTCGTGCCCCACATTATTATATGCCCTGCTAGAATTTGACAAGTTGAACCCAGGTCATCTGTTATTACGAAGTATTCCTAAAGGAGTTTTCTTTTCAAATGTAAGGTTCTCGTCAACTAACAATTAAATGTGAAGAAATAATAAAACTAGCGCGTAGTTGTAGGCGAGAAACCTATTTCGCGGGAAAACACTTGACGAGGTCAACGCCATTTTGTCGGCCATGTTTTCTGTGTAGCTTCTCAAAGCACCCCATTCACGTTCCAACAGCTCTTAACAAGACTCCGCGCGTAGCTGCAATAAATTCTAATGATTACATCTGTTTCAAGATGTGTAATATCCTCCAGTTTATGCGAAATTACTTCTTTAATATTAAGAACTTCGACGTCACGCTAGAGAAAGGGGGGCTTAGATAGAGATCAAATTTGATTATCCTAAACAGGCTTTTATAGAATACAACGAAAGCTTCTAAAAGCGTTACGTTTTCGCATTGAACCTTTGGCCTTTTGGTTGTATCATGATGTTATATTGCCTTCCTCGATAAATGGGCTCTGCATTAGATAAAGAATTTTTCATTTAAAACCAGTTGTTTCTCAGCTCAGAACTTCCTATCGCAAAGTAGACCTTAAAGACAGGTACCCTAAGTTATGATTTATAAATACAAATCTATCATAGAATTTAAGATACTCGAATTTAATTTAAATCGATCATTAACACCTTCAATTTACAAAGGCTTTAAATTAGATTTACACAAGTTAATAGACTGACTCATGGACAATAAATTCTTGCTTTTATGTAATAAAATTTAAGAGATTCATTTCAATGCTGGTGTTTAAATATCGCATTGCTTGAAACAAAACACCTTAAGAGATGGAACAACAGAATTGGGTCAGATATAAAAGCAATCCCGCCTACTTTAAACTGAATGAAATCATTTGAACAACAAAGCTGCTCTCCCGTTGCTAATAACTTCCTCCCTTTGAGTGTAATATATAAGAGTTATTCAAATATTATCTCGTGGCTATGTTCAAGGGAGATTAAAGGAAGAAAAGTAAATACTCATGCATAGATTTACAGATGTACGTATGATACGATGCTTATAAATCACAAGGATCATCTATAGTAATGGGTGTTCCACAAGGAGTAATTCTAGGTCCTTTTCTATTGTTCATATATATCATTGGACGTATAATGTTGATGAGTCAACTGACATGATGTGGACATATAATTTGTAAGATCGACTCCAGGGCACCTAAACTGTTCGTTCGTATTGCATGTGGAATCCTTAATAGACGCTTAAAGAATCGTATACAGAAGAGGAGCAGAGACTGTTAAAAACTAAATATTTTATTAAAAATCTCTAAGTCTGGTAAAATTGGTACTTTAGGCAACACACCACTCCTTCTTGTAAGAGTAATAGCTTTGCAAACAAAGCATATCGATCAAATATATAAATGTAAAACAAAAGTAAATTGAAATACAGTATAGAAAAAAGTTGATGTGAGCAATTACGTATGTAAATACGAGTATGTATCTTCAAAATCAGCTTTACACTCATTTCCAACAGACAGAATTGACGATTCAAAAGACCTTGTTAATCCTACACGAACAAAGAATATTTTGATATTGGTTCTGATTTCAACGGCAAATAAACATTTGCTGTTTAGTTAACATTTTAATACGCAGTCAACACCCAAACAATACATAAATCATTTCATAAAACATTCATCGCAAAACACAAACATAAATGCGTTAATTACGTGGCTATCAAGTTCGTTTCCCTAATAGCTAATGATCCAAAGCAGCTGATTATCTCTCCCCGGGCACCACCCCACCTCCAATCACCCCCCGACCCTCACTCGTATCCGTCTCGATAGCACTTATCGATTTTACGAGGCTCCTAAAATGCGACGCTTCAATCGACTACACAAGTAGAAAGATTCTATTTTTATGACACTTAAAAAGTTTATGATATGATAAAACAAGGTTTAACATTTTTATAGAGAGAGAGAGAGAGAGAGAGATCTATTCAATGCTTAGTTGAAAGCAGAGCTCATATAAAATCATCTCTCGCTTGATATATATTTTTTTATGATTAGTGAATTTTCCCTAAAGCTCAAACCACTACTTTTGTGATAGTTCCGTTTTTTCCCTCCATCACTTCCAATCGATACAATCAAGGTCTATTTACAAATAAAATGCTACAAAAAACCCCCATACAAAATTACTACGACTTAAAACATAAAAAGACAGCGTTTATAATTTGCTACATGAGTTAACTATTTATATTATTTGCTACATTATATTGGAAAAGACTGACATAAGTTTTATTAATAATATAGTAAAATTTCGCGGCGGGGGCCTCCTTTTAAGCATAACCGTTTGATTGCCCGTGTCAACTGCCGGACATGATACCATAGTACTGTACTCAACTCGGGCAATCGGTAATATAAACGTCTCTTTCTTTTTAAGTCATAATGTGTATTATCTATTTCGCTTCCTGGTAATTGCCGTAACTCAATATGCGTTTTTTTTTTTTTCGAACTGTGTTTAGCTGTTAGCCCTACTGGCTTTTACAGCGTAACCGGGAGGATCAATATGCGTAGAGATAAGACCAGACAATAGAAAAAACAAAAAAATAAATCAGTTACAAACTGACCGTTAAAAAAGATGCGTGTGTCGCGTTGAAGTTTTTTAAGTTTTTTCGTTGATATTTTTGAACTGTGACTGTTTATTAGTGATTATTTGTATTTTTGACTACATATGTGGGGTGAATAACAATAAAAACCCTTGTGGTGAGTTTTAATTTAGAAGATATGAGCCTATAACAACAAGACCACCTTTTTTCACTATCTCATAGTTTAACGCAACATGACGCTACACCAGAATCTTAATTTAATAAACAAAAGGTAACATCGTATATTTTAACTATTAGCAAACATATAAATCATGACATTTCATAAACATTTAAGTCCCAAGAACCACTTTAGCGTCGTTCGACTCGCGGGGCAGTCGACGCAAAAACGTTCGTGAATGGGCGGGACAATTTATTGTTATTTCCGATAACCAAGTTAGAAAAAAAAAACACGGACGGACACTCAAACAGACAAGAAATACATATATTACTGTATGATCTTCTTGGTTTATGAAACTAAAACGGTTTCTTTCGATCTATAATTTTCTTTTTCATGTATTGTATGTCGTATTATAGCCAGCAGTAGCCAGCCAGTAGACGTTCTACAAAGCAGCCAAGGCCAATTACTCGTACAATACAACTCGTATTAGCTGTTTCACTTGCATCGTGTAACCACAATCATGCAGGAGTACATATCCTATAAAGTTTACAATTTTTATTTATTTCCAGCACACCGAATAGCATAGGAATTATCTAAAATTATTTGAAAACTTGGCCTGTGTTATTAGTAATATTTGCGACGCTCGTTATTTTTGTAATCAAGAGTAAAATTAAAACCACTTTCGCTCGTGAAATGTACCACACGTTATGAATTCCGCTTCATACAAAAATTTCCCATTGTCGCAGCTCTGTAGCAACACATATTTCCGGAAATATGGAACATATTTCATCGGTCGTAATATTGGCGTGTTTTAAATAATTTACATTTTAGAATTTAGAGGATTTGGAATGCCTTCCTACCCTTACCTTGTATATAAAACAAAGTCCCTCGCAGCGTCTGTCTATATGTCTGTTTATTCGGGAATAATTGTAAAACTACTGAATGGATTATCATGAAGATGTTACCAATAGATAAAGTGATTCATGAGTAAGGTTTAAGTATATAACTTTTCAATGATCTGTGTAAATTAGTTGAATTACAATATAAATTGTACGAAGTTTCGAAAAAATCAAGCCGTCTGGAAGCTTTCAGCGAAAACGCATCTCTTAGAGATATAACAAAGCAACGTATGGTAGGATAATCCCTCTTTTATGGATCTACAAAAAAGTCTAGGATGGCATATATCTATCTCTTAAGAATAACACACTGTACCCATTCTACGATATTTTTTATAACATTACTAGCGGCCCTTTCCGGCTTCGCACGGATTAACATAAATAGGTACAGATATTTAAGTTACAAGCATGATAATTAAAACGATCATGAATCACTAAATGTATGCTTATCTTAAAGCCTCCCAAAAAGACTCGAAATATTCAATGTCGCTTCGTCCACTGCGTAAGGAGCCGACTGGCTACCTAGTTCATATTCATAATGGTGCACCCCCTTCTCCCGCACTGCCCCTCTCTCGTCGAGTTACTCGGTGCGCTGCGTGGCGGCCGCCGCCGGCATGTATTTTAATTTTAATTTCATGATATCTTTTGAATGGAATATCCGATTTCAATAATTCAAAAAGTAATCATCAGGTATCTTGAATATTAAATTATTTATTTGGATAAAAAATTATACGAGGTGTGTTCAAAAAGTATCGCGAATTTTGAATTTTCGCGGGTTACCTATATTCGAATTTCGAATTTTTTGTGGCGTTATGTTGGTACTCATGTCTCTCACTTATGCCGACAAGCTCGGCCATTTTGAATGTTCATTTAATTGTTGACAGCTGCTTTGCTTGCACGTGTTTTGGATCGTCTTCGATTTTTACCTATTCAAAAAAATGGATCAAAGAACCTGTATCAAATTTTGTGTGAAAAACGAAATTAAGTGCGCGGATGCATTCCGAATGTTGACTGTGGCATACGGAGAAGCTACCTTGGACCGAAGCAACGTTTATCGGTGGTACAAAATGTTCTCAGAAGGCCGAGAAGATGTGAACGACGAAGAGCGTGCCGGACGCCCGAGCACTTCAACAACAGACGAAAAAATTAATGAAGTGGAGAAAATGGTATTGGCCAATCGTCGAATCACCGTTAGAGAAGTTGCTGAGGACCTAAACATATCGATTGGCTCGTGCCATTCGATTTTTATCAATGATTTGGGCATGAGACGGGTCGCCGCGAAATTCGTACCAAAATTGCTCAATTGTGACCAAAAACAGCATCGCATGAACATTGCTAATGAGATGTTAAACTCTGTCCGCGACGACCCAAATTTGCTCCAGAGGGTCATAACTGGTGACGAATCGTGGGTTTATGGTTATGACGTGGAAACCAAAGCTCAATCATCTCAATGGAAGCTGCCGCACGAACCAAGACCGAAAAAAGCGCGCCAAGTTCGATCGAATGTGAAAGTTTTGCTGACAGTTTTCTTTGATTGCAGGGGCGTGGTGCATCATGAGTTCTTGCCACAGGGAAGAACGGTCAATAAGGAATATTACCTGCAAGTTATGCGCAATTTGCGCGAAGCAATCCGCCAGAAACGCCCGGATTTGTGGAAGAACAAAAATTGGCTTTTGCACCACGATAACGCCCCTGCTCACACATCGTTGCTTGTGCGCGACTTTTTGGCCAAAAACAACACACTAATGATGCCGCAGCCACCGTATTCCCCAGATCTGGCCCCCTGTGACTTTTTCTTGTTCCCTAAACTGAAGAGGCCCATGAAAGGACGACGTTACTCTTCTCTTGACGAGATAAAGACGGCATCGAAGGAGGAGCTGAACAAGATAAAAAAAAATGATTTTTTGAAGTGCTTCGAAGATTGGAAAAACCGTTGGCACAAGTGTATAATATCTCATGGGGATTACTTTGAAGGGGACAAAATAGATATTCATGAATAAATAAATAGTTTTTGAAAACACACAAAATTCGCGATACTTTTTGAACACACCTCGTATATGGTATGAATAACGCGGTCTGATTTTGATCGGCATTTTTATCAATTTCTTAAATGTAAAAAAGTAGTTATAGTGACGTAACTCCACTAGCTAGACATATGGTCTCGCGAAGTTTTTTGTAGTTATTGATATATTCTATAATATTGTCGAACAATTTTTTGTCCTATCATTAATACTCTTCACAGCGTATGCGATGAAAGACACCTTCGGTTGGTTTTAATAGGAACTTCTAAAGATTTCTACAGTAATCTAGTACTAAATATAGCCTATTTTACTCAGTGATAATGTAGCTTTCTAATGAAAAAAGAATTATTAAAATCGGTCCAGTACTTTTGAGTTTATTCACGCTCTTTTAAAACTGTTAATAAGGAACGAGTTACTTTTTCAACAGAAGAACATAAGGAGACTCGCGATTCCAATAGCCCTAAAAGAAGCCGATGATAGAAAGATGGAAGTAGCTCGTCCATGCAAATAAGGCGTATCAGAGCAGAGATGACCTCCAGCAATGAAGCAGTATACGGAAATGATGACATTCAACAAGAATTTCTACAAACCGCCAGAGCAAAAGTTGATTCTACTAATAAAACACTAACTTTGAAATAAAATGAATTATTTTACGATCCAATAGTGCTGTAAACGCCTGAACAAAGAATTTTTGCCTTTTAACAAAATCTATATATTAAAGAATCATTAAGAAATTTTATATTAATTCCGTTTTATATGAGTTTCAACGTTGCAAAAACTTGGCAAAAATGATGTCGCAAGTGCAAACAAAACGTGCCAAAGCATAAGGAGGCATTAGAATTTTAAATACGGTTTCACTTTCATAAAAGAGAATTGGGTTAGCTTCGTTGTTCTTGACCGGGTTTGTTTTTAAAACAACATTTATATTTTCTAATTTCTTTACAGAATTATTGACTGATATTCGTTTGATATACGAAACTAGAGAGAGTTCTTTCTAGTATTTTAAATCCATCAGTAAAATAATTATCAGTACACGTTACTTATTACTTAATTTTACCTTTCACATCGCACTAAATTTCACCTTTTACCTCACTTGCATTAGCATTGCCATTAAGTTTTAAGTGAATTTCCATAAATCTATTTTAGCTGACGTCTATTATCTATCATCTGCCAAATTTGAACTAGTTGAATACGAATTATCTACGATATCTTAACGATTCCATTTCACCCCGTTTGAAGACTAATCAGAAAAATAAATACCTCATTAATTATTATGCAAAGATTGAAACGAATCGCACAACGCACCAAAATGTTTTTACACAAAAAATATCGAATATCACCACTCTGTTTGTTACAGTTCAAGTTCCTATTCTTCTTGAAGGAGTCTTGAGTTCGGTACCTGCCGAGGTAAATTTAGGAAATCGCATATTCTAATTTGTCTGGGTTCGCAGTGGTTAGAGCCTTTGATAGTATCTAGTCACCACCCTATCAATAAAGACGTATTATGCTGTGAAGAAACCATAACAAGTTAGAGTGAGATAACAGTCAAAGTCCAACCCGACGCAATAAAAGACAATAATGTCATTGTTATAGAGATTGACTACATTAAACCACAAGACCGTAATTTCCTTAACTCCTTTGAACTAGCTACCAAAGGCTTCGTATTATCAGATTAACTTGGTAAAAGATATGCAACAGCAAATATGGTGAAACATCAACGTCATTGTATAAACAGATCTCAGCTTAAGCCAGTCACTGACTGCTGTATCCATTTCTCATCAGGTGAGATCATAGTTAAGCTTTTATACAATAAAAAGATTCATAAAGTTGAAGATACAAGACAAGCAATTCATGTACGTATCCCAGAATATCAAAAGGGATTTCGTAACGTAAGTGTTATATCAAACTTGAATACAAATAGGTTCGCAGTGTTTGAACAATTCTCGCCAATTTACCATTTTCCGGATAAGGTGGGACATAAAAATTGTTATTGCGAGTTAGATTTTGTACACCATGATATTGCATGAGCGAGACCGGAATAAAACTAATAGTAACGTAAAGAGATCATCAAGAAATGTAATGTAGTAAGGGGCAAGATCAATTGATCAGGAGTAACAGCATCGATTAATAAAGAATCAGCAGCATAGATTAATGACGGGGAACAACGATTGATGATAATGGGTAATATCTCTTCATCGTAGTAGTGTACATAACTGTATATTTTGTTACAGAAACAAGCCATGCTGGTGAGGCAACTGGAGGAAGAACTGCGGCTTCGCATGAGGCAACCAGCTCCTGAATTACAGCAACAACTAGAGGCAATTTACGCGGAGAATGAACATCTACAAAGGGAAATAGCCATTTTAAGAGACACTATTAAGGTAAAATGATCTATCTATCTTGTTATTTATAATTATGAGCTAAGGATGTATCACGATTTCGCTTATTTTATGGTGCGTGTACTTCTTTCGCTAGCAGAGGTAATACATCTTGATCTGTTGGAAAGCTTTGGCCGTGGCGAATTAACACTACAAGAAGTGATGCTATGTAGAAAATGTTAAGTGGCAAAATTACCTTTTATAAGGTTATCAACTTAGTCATGTTCTACTTTTTTTAGGGCAACGTCAATGCACCTAAAACAATTTGATTAAGCATGCATAATCTTTGTGTGTAAAAAGATTATCCACTTATCGAGGCAAATCCAAGATAGATTGCATTTGAAAATGCATAACCATAAGCCTGGAAAATTTTCAATTTTCTTTAGAAGGTCATGGTATTATTTTTGAATAACTTAACAAAGCTGGAACATGACGTTTGACAAAATGGCAAATCTAAAAGCCCCCACCACTTTCTAAATCTTAATATATATAACTACTAAACCGATTTTAATCAAAATTGCACACCGTGTGCAGTTTGATCCAAGTTGAAAGATTGCAGAGCTTACATCTTAATTTATAGTCGCAATATTATTTTATTGCACATTATTTGTCTATTAAAAACCTTAGCCACAGCAACGAGTGGACAGGTCTTCTGGTAACTTATATAACATATAAGTTCCAGTTAAATATTTAATAAATTCAAATATTAATATATTTTTATTAGGAATTGGAACTAAGGATTGAAACGCAGAAGCAAACCTTACAAGCTCGGGATGAAAGCATCAAGAAGTTACTCGAAATGCTACAAAATAAAGGAATGGGTATGTAATGTAGATCTTCTCTTATCTGTAACGCTTAAAAATAACGTATATTTCCATTTATTATCTAACTTCACGAAGGGAAACGTAACTTAGATTTTTTCCAGGTAAAGAAGAAGAAAGGCAAATGTTCCAGCAAATGCAAGCGATGGCACAAAAACAGGTAATTGTCGTTTTTGTGTTATGTGTATTGCATGAACTAGAATAGACGTTTTTCGGTTCAATTTCCATATTATTGCGAAAGTTGTCTATTCTGTTATTTAGATGTCCTGCACAGTGTTTTAGTCGATCTGCACGTCACTTTGCTTCTTCATATTTAAGTATATGTAAGTATTAGACATCACACGGGCGTTTTATTTTGTGATACCTTTATCAAAACACTAATTTCCTAGAGTCGCTTTGATAGTTTCATTTCATTCATTTCTCTCCGAGCGTCACTTTCGCGTCGCTTTTTCGTTGACAATCGGCCTGTTTCTCTTCCCTTCTGGCTTCATTCGATCCCCAACGATTCTCTCACTCTTCGCGGTCTCTATAACACCTCGAGCTTGAACCCCCGAGCACCTTTTTTTCATTTTCTTATCGATTCCTTCACCCCGCACGTCGACCCACAGAATAATAACGGCAAACAACAAAACCAAAGTTTGTGCTCTCCAATTCGGCCGGGACACGACTAAATTAAAAAAAGATTTGAGACACCCGAGAAATCAGGTAAATGTGAAACATCATAATTAAAAAAATATACATGAAATAAATTTGAAATTAATAAAAGAAAGGAAACTGACATTATCAAAAACTTTACAAATATCGCGTTTCGATAAAATCGGCAACATTGTATAAGCTATAGATGTAGGATCACCTCTCACCGCCAAATGTTTCACATCGATATGAACACCAATTCGCGTTACTCGATCAGTTCATTACGTCCCTCTTCACATGAAGACCCTAAATTTGAACGACCTTATAAGACCGTCTCTCGTAAATTTGATTGACCTTAGAGAAGACCGTCTCGCGTAAATATGATCGGTCCTAGCGAAGACCGTCTCGCGCCCATTTGACCGTCCCCAGCGGAGAGAGTAAATTAGCTCGGTTCAGTGGAGAGAGTCTAGTGTTGCATTCATGTGGCGCCCCGCGTCGTCCGGGGCTGCGGGCGGGCAGCCCCAGGGGTCGCGGGGCGCGCGGGGCCGGGCGCGGTGACCCCCTGGCGTGTGGCAGGAGCTCAAGGCGACGGCGGACACGCTGCGGGCGCTGCAGGCGCAGCTGGAGCGCGCGCTGGCGGCGGCGGGGCTGCCGGGCGGCTCGGCGGGCGCCACGCTCACCGCCGTGCTGGAGACCAAGGAGGCGCGCATCGCCACGCTGGAGCGGCAGGTGGCGCTGCTCGAGGGCGAGCTGGCCGCGCTGGGCTCGCCGCCGCCGCCCTCGCTCGCGCCCTCGCACGCCTCCATATACGATAAGGCCGACCCTCCCTTCAAGCGACAAGTAAGTTTCCTGCTGAACGACGTGCGCGTGGCCCAGGACGACCGCCCGCTGCCGCGCGCCGCGGCCCGCCGGCCCTACTGTAGCGCCACCACGCTGTGACCGCGCAGCCGCCGCCCGCCGTCCCGTGTCAATTTCTCGCTTTAACCACTTAGCCGAGTCCTCGACTCGAGATATTTTGTGTAAACGTGTTCTAGAGCTATTTTTTAATCGGACGAGAGATTGTATTCTCGGACGGTCGTATATTCTCCTCGAGTAGAACGTTAGGTGCGTTATTGTAGATGTGGACTTTGTGATGTTACGTTGATTTCGAGACTGTTAAAGACTGTTGAGGTCGTATGCGTCGAGCGAGTTGTTCGGGTGCGTTTTTTGTCGAATTCCCGATCATTTCTGTTCAGCTTTCGGTGTTGATCGCAACTCATGGTCCGATGTATCGCTTGGTCCCGCGTCACCCATCACTAGTGTAGCTCGCACGACCCGGCATCTCCATGTAGCCATCCATCAGTCTCTGTCATCGTATTGGTAGATAAATGTATCACAACATGGCGCCCGTACTTCGTCGGCATTTGACTCTTTTAGACATACACACTGGAAAACTTTCTTCGACTCTCATTAAGGCTTAAACTTTTCCATAATATCCTAGTGCTAGTTCCAACGGAAAGTTTTCCAGCGGTACTTGTACGTTATTTCATATTACATTCAGTTGTACGGTACAGTTTTTTGAACCTTGTCTGAGTGTTAATTGACGTGATATGCATGTAAAATAATATAAGGAATAACATGTCTTCCATGGCACTAACGTCGTATATATTGTTAGACGCTGAAAACGTTCCGTCGATATAAATAACTAATGAGCTTGCGTTGCTTCATCATCGATACTAACATCAACTCGATTCTTCTCTTTGATGGTTTTTGAATGTAGATTAAAAGTTACATCAATATCATATTTGCCATCACTATTTGCCTATGTAGATAGATTTTTATATTTTTTGGTCTGAAACTTTGTGTATGTCTCAACAACTAACATTGCTTGAATTGATTTAATTATATACAACCTTTCGGGTGGATGGTGATTGAGCAGTTGGATGAGTTTCGTCTGGAGATTCAGAGACGAGATCAGGAGATCTTGGCAATGGCAGCGAAGATGAAAGCGCTAGAAGAGCAGCACCAAGATTATCAGCGTCACATAGCCGTCCTTAAAGAATCCCTTTGCGCTAAAGAAGAGCATTACAGCATGCTTCAAACTGATGTAAGTAATTTAACAAAAATCAGATATATTAAAAACAATTTCCAATAATGTATTATAGATATCTAACTAAACGAACTATCAAACGAATCGAAACTAACATAAAAAATCACCAAACTAATAATTCTATTAAAATTTCTTACCTATAATACTACAATTGTAATCTCCGAGTTTCAAACCTGCGACGAGGATCATGACATCATATTCTTATTTCTTAATTACCGAAATAAATAAACAGTTAGCTTTAAAGCTCGTTCTATATGATGTTACTTTAGGGGCGTGTCTTCATCTGAAAACCAGCACCTGTAAATCTATAGCAAAACTACCGTTTTGCTGATCTATTTCTTTCTGCAAGTACTCTAAAATCATATCGCTATATCTTTTTAGATCCATATAGATAATCAAGTCTAAAATTTGTAAATCTTTACTTAACAGAAATTTACGTCACTAAGACTTTTGGTTATCCACTTTAGCTACAGAATACTTTTGTTCTAGGTGGAAGAACTAAAAGCTCGTCTTGATGAAAAAAGCAGAATGGTTGAAAAGAAAACAGCAGCAGCGCTCGCCGCTGCTCATGAACTAGCAGAACTTAGAGATCATTCAGAGATCAAGGATCGAAAGATAAACGTTCTGCAGAGGAAGGTAAATGAAGAACACTATGAAAGATTGTATTGTCGTTGTAGATAGATAAATTCTTTAGTATACAAGGAAGATGTATTACAGGTGATATTAGATTGAGAAACAACAGAAGTAATGTTATTGCTGTTTCAAATCGTTTTGCTAGGATTAGTTTAATTGCTTATTTTAAAATTCATCTTATACACTTGAGGGAATTGAAATAATGCAGTCTAAGACATAATAACACTACATTTTCTACTTTACCTTCATTTTACATTTTTATCTGTACTGTATCAAAAGCCATTTCAAATTCAGTTTTATTTTCGTGATAAAAGGATTTTATACCTTTCCTAGAATCTGAGTTACTTTTGCATTTAGTAAAAATTTGTTGTGTATTATCATGATTTATTAGCTTCACGTTATAATGTCTACACTTCGACATGTTTATTGCCTCTTTGAGAAACATTCCATATAATTTATATGATATATTATAGTCCCTAAAGGTTTCCATATATTTTGTTATAGATATTTTACTTTTGAAATAAATATTTAATTTTTATATGATGAAATCGTCCCCATTCAAAACTATTGTTACTTGCCATGAATATTTAGTTTCCAATAAAATAATCCAATACTCTATGAAATTTGTTTGTGTATAATACCTATCTTAAAAGTTTACGTTGAACTTTAAATTGACAGAAGTTGGACTACTAAAGTTTTGGGTTCGACCATCAACAGCGGCCGGAAAGTTACCTAGTTAAAATTGTTTGCGAAATCGTGAAATTGTTTCCTAGTAGTTAAAGCACGATTTGCTAATGATTCGAGTTTTGGGATCATTGTTTTTTATACTTTTTCTCCTTTTCTATTAATTAGGTTATATTTCTTTTGGTCTTTTTAACGTGTGATAAATTTAAGCTCATGATGCATTATAAGAATATAACAGGACTAATTTTATAGTATTTTACACTCGAGGGTATTTTACCTGTGAAATTTGTAATTGCCATATTAAAATTTTAATTACTTAAATTGTAATTGCTAATTTTGTTATTTTTCCATTATGTTCGTATCAGTTTCTATGTTGCAAACCCTTATCTGTTTTATATTGTGGTTTCCATATTCGTTTTTGTGCTAGTGTTGTGTGTGTTATTGTTTTCTTTTTAATTTTGAATTAAGTTCTACTCATATATTTTATTTTTAAAAGGTATGTAGTATTTTTGTTTTTTTTTTATTTTATGTTACTATTGGTATCATTTTGTATTTCTATTGTTTTTTCATATTAATTTGTATTATAATCAAAACTTTGACTTTTATGTATCATATAAAACCACAGTATCTTTTTTTAGATTGAGAACCTTGAAGATCTCTTAAAAGAAAAAGATAATCAGGTTGATATGGCAAGAGCTAGACTCAATGCAATGCAGGCCCATCATTGCTCGTCCGAAGGTGCACTTTCTTCCCTCGAAGAAGTTATTGGTGATAAAGAAAAACAAATACAACAACTTCGAGAGCAAAGAGATAGAGCTGAACACGAAAAGAATGAAGAAAGAGAACTGCACGAGAGAGAAATAGCAGATTATAAAATGAAACTTCACGCTCTTGAAAGTGAAGTGGAAAAACTTGGCGCGAGACTTGAAAGAGCCCAAGCAGAAAAAGACAGGCTTGAAGCTAAATTAGAAAGTTCACAGTCAGAATTAGGAAAGTCAAAGGCTGAGTTAGATAAAGCTGCAAGTGAAGTGGGTAGGTCAGGAGCTGATTGGGAAGCGGCCAAACAGCGGCTGGCTAGACTTGAACTTGAGAATGAACGGTTAAAACACGAGCTGGAGAGATCTCAGACAACATTTGGTAGAAGTACATTGACGACATCTCAAGAATTAGATCGCGTTCAAGAGAAGGCTGATAAATCTGCTGCAGAGCTAAGAAGAACATTAGCTGAACTGAGAGTAACCCAAGCAGATGCTGAAAGAGCTAGATCTGAAGCCAGCGCCTTACAAGATAAACTAGAAAAGTCACAAGGTGAAGTCTACCGTCTCAAAGCCAAACTTGAAAATGCACAAACTGAACAAGACAGCTTGAAGGAAGAATACGATCGGTAATTATTTTTAGTACATATTACTTTTTAGTCAACATTTTGCAATATCAATTAGAAGATACGAAATTATTATGAGATATCTGTGAATAATTTAACATTGATTATTATCTTCGACTTCGAAGATTTAATATCAACAACATTAAAATCCTATAAAAGATCAAAAGTGATTTTTTCCATAAAAACGAAGGAGATTACTCCAGATCGATGATTGTAGACTTTTAACTTTAAAAATAACCAGTTTTTCATCATTTTCTGTAGCAACAAGCTTAACTAAAGAAAAAAATCTGTAGCTTTATTAATATTGAACATATATAACATCAAAAGATGGAGTAGTTAACTTCCTACAGTTGTATGGACGAAATTTGAGATAAACCAGTGTTGAAGCTCTGGTTATTGCTTAAATGTCAATTGATACTATCTTCTTATGGTAATTTAGTAAAAAGTAATTTCTTATCGTTTGTGTAGAAATGCTTTATAAAGGCATCATATTGGAACGCAATTGGATATTAACTATTTTTATTTGTTCCAAAGTGTCCAATCCTCCATAAGTCGTCTACACTCCGAACGTGACAAAGCAACAGCGGAACTTGACAAAGCTCGCGAGGAATTAGAAAGGACTCAAGCCACTCTTGGCAAAGCACAATTACAGCAAGACAAACTACAGGCTTCCTTGGACACTGCACATTCTGAGATTGACAAATTACAAGAGAAGCTAGATAAATCTGCAGTTGAAGTAAGGAAGGTAAGTTTTGAATTTAAAGAAGATCTTTAGGATAACACAGCTCATCTTGTATATATATTTAGATTCTATCGTTAAACATTACAGCAGTAACACGTTTAGTTCTATAGGAATATAGGAAAATCCTTTTTGAGTGCAAATAGATTGTGTAAGGATTCATTTGGCTGAATTTCAATTCAATCTCGCATATGGTTTTAGAGAGATCAGTAGTAAAAAATCAAGAATTTTTAATTTATTTGATTGGATTTGTTTATTCCAACAGTTGCAAGTGGATCGAGAGAAATCGGCTTACGACTTTGAATCATTACAATCTCAACTGGACAAAGCTCTCGGTCAGGCTGCACGGCTTCAGAAGGAAAGGGATACTGCCCAACTCGATGCTGATCGCTTCAGAGACAAACATGAAAAAGCACAGGTAAGAACAAGTTGTGTCTGTCGTTGCATTATATCAGCTTACTGTGCACAGTTAGAAGATAATGAAATCCGACGACAAAATAAAAAAGAACAGAATAAAACGCCAATATCTCCTAAGAAAACCATTTGAATTATTTGGTGTCAACATTTATAATGATTGACATGAAATGCTAGAGGTAACTAACGTATTTAAGAAGAGAATAATTAATACTGTATACGTCTGTGTAACTTTCCAACTATCGCATTGTACGTGACTATTTTTTAGAATATAAAATGGATGTCGAGAGAAATAAGATTTATTCTACCAAACATCGTTCTAATATATCTCTAAAACATTAGGACAGTGAGGTCACTTTAGGGTGGCAGGGCTGGCAAAATGGCACAGGCCCCTGGCCCAAGATGGCCCCGGCCCAAGAGGTACTCGAAGCACATGGGGCAAGACAGGTTATGAGACTTGGCTATTCTGCCTATTATATTGCTGAAAAGAGCATGAAAGTTCGTTCAGTATTTTTGGATTTAATCGAAAACAGACAGTCGTAGCAGAGGACTTTTGTTTCTTTCTTCTGTAAAATGTTAAAGTGTTTGGAACTCAATAGCAAATTTGCATTTTATGGATTAATTCGTTTCAGCTTTATTGCATATATATATGCTCGGCTTGTTTTAAGCCACTTTGTGAATATAGATTCACTTTGCATAGCTCTAATTGACTAGAAATTTGGCTTATTTACTCCTGTTACAGTTTAGACGCTTACTAATAACGGGTTACCTCATATTCCTACAGCATGAGGCCTTATAAGCTGAAAATTGCTGCAGGATCTCGAAGATATTCTAATTACATATTCCTTTCGCCACGTTTACTCTTACTAAGAACGAATTCCCCCATTATAAACGTGATCATTATGGCAGAGACTCGAAGATCTCAATACAATGCTCGACGACCTCAGCAGAGTTTCTCAACAGATGACCCTAAAAATGAACATGGATAATACGAAAGTTATGTCGAATATCCATGTTCCGGTCCACCCAATCATCTTTGAGAACTCACCACTCGAAATTGTAGATGAGTATGCATACCTGGAACACATAGTCCAGCTAGGTAGGTCCAATTTCGAGAAGGAGGTCATCCGCCGAATTCAACTTTTTTGGGCAGCGTTCTGGAAACTACGCCAGATATTTTCGTCCCATATCCCTCAGTGGCTGAAGACGAAGCTCTGTCGAACAGTGCGTGTTGTCAGTGATGACCTACGGCTCCGAAACGTGGACGCTGACTATGGGCCTCATTCGAAAGCTCAGAGTCACTCAGCGTGCGATGGAGAGGGAGTTTCTCTACGCGATCTAATCAGAATTGAGGAAATCCGTCAACCAAAGTCGCCGATATAGCCTTATGAATCGCGAAACTGAAGTGGCAATGGGCGAGGCACATAGTCCGACGAACCGATAGACGTTGGGGCCTGAAGGCGCTGGAGTGGCGACCCCGCACCGGGTGGCGCAGTGTAAGGTCGCTGGTAGTCGCTGGAGCCAGGCGGCGCAAGATCGGACCTTGTGGATGTCATTACGTGAGACCTATGTCCAGCAGTGGACGTCCGTCGGTTGAAGCGACGACGACGAAACCTTGGGGTTTCCCAAGGTGTTACTCAGCTAACGGTTTATATTATTTATATACTAGCTGAACATCTAGTATACCATATACAGCATCTGTGTATTTATTCCTACGATTAAGCATTTTGGTAAACTTGGCATGAAAACGGTCGTAAATTACCACAACGTACCAAATTACATCATTACTCTTAACATATCACCCGAGAAGGCCGTCACGTCTAGACGCAATGGCGCCCCGTTTGAATACCGCGTATTTTCATATAATTTCTTATCATCTTTTTTCTTATTGGAATTGAACAAAACTCACATCTGAAACTGAAGGAACCAGAGAGGAAAATTAAATAAAATAAGCCTTTATTGCTGTTTTTTGAAACTTAAACTATATTCTCGACAATCGGTTCATCCTTCCTCGCAGATTGTCTTTCGAAGGCCTCGTCTAATGCCTTCCATCTGTATCAATCCTTTGCTGTACGTAACCCATTTGGTCTTGCTACTATCTACATCGCTTTATTGGTCTTCCTTTACTTCTTTTGCTTTCCCTGGGTTACCATTCAGTTATTATCTTCGTCAACTTTTCTTTCTTTTCTCTCATCATGTGGTCCGTCCACTGCCATTTTAATTTTCTGCATTGCATTGTACTCTGGTCTTTACTTTTATTCTTTTTAAATTTAGAGAAACTTATCGATTTAAAGCGATTTCTTCATTATGTGTGTGTGTCATCTTTGTTCAACTACTTCTGCTATAGTATCACCTGCATCTCTTATGACGACAACATTCTTCAAGCCAAACTACAGCTAAATTTATTCAATCGCTTTAGTGTGTATAAGAAGTATCAGTTTCTCCACGTGTACATTAATAAAAGCACTATTTCTATTGAAAACATCTATAATTGCGCGTGATACCGACGGATGCCGTGGCAAGCGTCACCACGTCACCTCTCTTTCGACTCGCTTCGAGGATCCGTCTCCCTCGCCACACCTTCCTATAGTGTGTACAATGTTTAATCCATTACGGCACACGTAATCTGTTTTTTTACGTAAAACATTTAGATGTTTCCCAAATCCGGCAACCAATACAATTTTACACTTACATTGGCTTTACAGACAAGGTTTATAGCAGACAGCAGATTTTCTACATAACAGTAAACCAAGTAAACTTAGGATCGTTACATTATAACGAATTACAAATAACCACGAAGGGGTTCGTGCGAGAGGTCATATTTCTTGAAATATGGAGCTGTTTTTTCTCCATTTATTTATGTATGACCTAGGTTGTACACGAGATTTCAGCCTTCACGCATTTATTGCGGTACTAACATAAGCATTTATAGGACGTTTTATAAACCTGAATAGTAAACAGCTATTAAAGTGAAACTGTTTTCTCCATCGCCTGTTGTTTTTCGCAGCCAAAGCCAATATGGAAGCGTGCTGGCTCGTGCAAATCTAAAGTTTCACTTGCATCGTGGTTTCTTAAAACCAGATAATGATAACCAATTTTTTGTTGCTGATAGGTAAGCGCTATAGTTTAAATTAGACGTGGTGTTAAATGATACAATCGCAGATGGTAGTGCGCTGATAGGAGATAATTTATCTCTTGTCCCTTTTACAACACGTCATATCGGAATGCAAACTTTAGGGAAATAAGTACCCACGACCAAAGCCTTCCACCAATTCTTCTTCTCAGTGATCGTTATGAAGTCACGGAGTGGGCAGATGTGCGCATGACGACGGCTTGCCATTTCTGCCTACTCGAGATCATCCTACTGCATTCGTTTAACGAATTTCCCAGAGCAGATTTGATCTGGGCAGTCCATCGAGTAGGTGACCTCCCACGCGGTCTGTTGCCTTCCACCTTTCCCTGAATGACAAGACGTTCGATGGACTGATTGCCGAGAGAGGTGTCCAAAGAAAGTCAGAAAATAGACGCTGCTTGATGCCGTGTTCTTGAAGTATCGAGACGTTTGTATGAAAGTAGGTCCACGAAACCCCCACATTTCTAGAGCATCTATTTTCTGTCTTTCCACTTCTCTCTATGTCCACATCTCAGCAGCGTATAAAAATAGGGGAAAATTAGTATCCTCACGAGTCTGGATTTCGTGGTCTTAGTGATGTTTCGATTCCTCCTAATTTTTTCATTCCACCTATTCAGATTCAGACGAATTAAAACATGCAATTTTCCGAAATTCTTTACCTTCTCAGTCCATATAAACACTTACCATCAGGTGCGATAGTCCAGCAATAACCTGTAGAAAATAAAAATGTAGTGAAGATCGCTACAGCGAGATTGGTTATGATTTATCGTCAGTTCACGATAAGCTTTCGATCGCAGTTGGAAATAAGGTTCGTTGAACTTTTCTGACCCGAGTTCGACATAGTTATTTTACTCTGACATTATTCGCATTTACATATAAATAATATTGAAATGTCTGTTTGTATTCCCAGAACAAATTTTCAATAAATGTACCCCGTCCATGTGTATGACCGCGATAAACTCCGAAAATACTGAACATATTTTCACGACTTATTCACTTTGGGTTTATTCCGAATTAGAACATGATATAGGTTTCATATTACTGCCTCATTGGTCTAGTGGTTAGCATGTTCTACTACAGACAGGGTTCGAGTCCCGGGTCGGGTATTCAAAATCAAAATTTGCCCGAAGTTGGGAAGTTGGCGGTGTGATCCACCCCTGTGTCTCGGAGAGCACGTTAAGCCGTCGGTCCTGCGCCTTATCTCTCTCCTATCGCGTCGGATTCCCGACACACCGGACTATTTGAGTGACGGAATAGAGAGTGCCCTTGTGTACTATGCTTGCCAATCCGCAGTGGAGCAGCGTGGTGGGTCTATGCTCTAAAAACCCTCTCTCATGCGAGTGAGGAGGCCTCTGCCCAGCTGTGGGGCGTTAATGGGCTGCTACTTACCTTTCCGTACCTATAGGTTTCATTATCAAATGACATGGGTTTATAATTCTCCAGAACTTTTAAGAGGACTGTATTTGACTTATGCCTACGATTAGATATAATTTTTACAAAGAGAGTCACGTGATCGAATTCCAGTCACTACAAAGCGCCTTATCATATTTTTCTAAATTTACAATTTGCTTTTTAGGCAAATAGCGTGACATTTCTTAAGAAGCTTAAATAAGGAGTAATAAGGAACATAAGTGAAATATATTCTTCTAAAAAGTAATTGGCATATTAGCCAGTCTATGCTTTATTTAAATGTTCTTATGTTTTTCCAGGCCCTCGTAGCCAGAGTCCAAAAGGAACGAGATGCAGCGCTTGCAGAAGCTGCCAGCTGTCGCGAACGAGCAGAAGCAGCGGCTGCAGCAGCTAACAGAGCCGCAAGAGATAGGGATAGCGCAGCTACTGAGCTTGATGTGCTGAGAGAGAGATGGGAGAAAGCGCATCAACAACATCAAAAATTGACAGTAAGTTAAAACTTTTACCATTTTAAAAATCGGTGAAATTCAATAATACAGTATTAAGTTAGATATAAGTAGTGCAATAATTTTAAGTTTCGCTCAAAAATATATGATGACTATAACGACATAAAACGTTCTGTTTTAGATGGAGAGAGATGATGCCCTTACAGAGCTGGAAATATTGAAAGAGAAACTTGATAAAGCTCTTTACTCCACTCAAAAGACAATTGAGGAAAAAGAGACAGCGCACAAAGAATATGAAAAAATGCTTGAAAAGTATGATAGGTACATTGTTTTATATGTTGTCTTGTGATTTTGGTATTTTAGTAAGTCGTAATTAGTGGTAATGTTTGTGTAAATGAATTCATGGTAAAATAATTTCATTTTTCTTTCGTTTTCAGATCTCAGAATGAAATATACAGATTACAAAACAAGATAGACATTCTCGAAGCAGATAAAGATCGTTTCGAATTAGAATTCGAGAAAAATGTTCACCTAGCAACTAAATCTAGAGAAGATCAAAGGAAGCTACAAGATGAACTTGCTAGGTTGCAGGAAATGTACGATAGGGCGTCATTACAATTAGGTCGAACGAAAGAACAGGAAGAAAAAGCTAAAGAGGATATGGATAGATTAAGTGTTGATATCGAAATGGTTCGCGAACGTTACGAAAAAGGTCAGATTGAGCTGCGAAGATTACAAGCAGAAAAAGAAAAATTAATTGGTGATAACGAACGTCAACAATTTGAATATGATCGAGCCATGACACAATGCGGCAAAGCACAGGCGTCTAATGAAAAAACACAGGAAGAAATGGCGAGAGTGCAAATAGAACTCGAAAAGATGTACGATAAGCACGATAAAGTATCAGCTGAACTAAGACGAGTGCAAGCAGAACTGGATAAAGTGAAATCTGAAGCGAGTGGAGCCAGAGAAGAAGCCGAGAGATATGCAGCGCGCTATGGAAAATATCACGATACAAAAGAAGAACATGAAAGGACAAAGTTGGAGGTGGAACGACTACGCACACGGCTAGAGAAGACAACCCTAGATTTGGAGCGAGCACGAAAGGCCGAGGAAGAAGTAACCCGTCTACGCTCGGAGCTCGAACGCGTCGATGGCCTACGAGGTAAATACCAATTTGAACAGGATAAATGGAGTACCGAAATAAACCGACTGCAGACTGAGCTTGACAAACATCGTGAACGTTACGAGGCATCGCAGACTGAAATACAGCATCTTCAAAGTGAAAAGGAGCAGGCGGAAACTAAACTTCACGAGCTTAATATTCAACTTGAACTGTCTAAGACTGAGGTTACGAAGCTCAGCGGAGCTATGGAGAAACAACGGTCAGAGCTCGAACGAGCTCATATTGAGTGTGAGAAGTTTAGGGATCGGTGTGAAAAACTTAAATTACGTTCGGAACAACTGGATAAGGATAACGAAAGACTTAAGGGCGAGTTGCAACAGATCGAGAGAATGAAATTGCAGGCCGTCGCTGGTGACAAAGCGAGAACGGAAGATAGGCTCGAAATTGAACGCCTCCGTGACAAATTAGAGAAAGCAATTCAAGCTAGGGATGCCACTGAAATGGAAGCTGGTCGTTTAGCTAAAGAATTGGAAAAGTCACAAATGCATCTCGCTAAATATCAGGAAACCAACGAGACAACGCGAGTGGAATATGATAGAATGACTAACGAATTAGGAAGAATGCATGAGCGACTGGAGCGGACGATCCTAGAAATGCGTCAAATAGAACAAGAAAGAGATGCATTAAGAGCGGAAATACAGAACACTAGGCGTAACATAGAACAGCAACAGCGAACTCTAGACCACCGTACACAGGAAACATTAGTTAAATTACAACAGGAATTGGCTCAATCGGTTCGAGACAGGGAAAAAATGGCTTCTATATTAGAACAAAGAGATAAGCAGGCGGACGCTATAGAAAAGCAGATTGTTAAATTGGAAGCAGATACCAAACAGTTAACAATAGAACGCGATCAATTGGTGGCTCAGTTAGAAAAGTCACAGGATATGCTTGTGAACTTCCAAAGGGAACTGAACGCATCGGAGACGGAGCTACAAAAGCAGCGTGAAGAAGTGCGTAGATTGAAGGAGGAACAAAGAAAGGTAGCCCAAGATTCGGAGCGAGGAGCCAAAACGGTTATCGAAAGTCGCGATAGAGAGATTGCAAAACTTCAACAACAGATGCAATCTGTTGCTAAAGAGAAAGATGCTTTGCGTCAAAGAGCAGAGAAAGCCGAGAAGGATGCTCAGAAAGCCGGAGAGATCGAAAAGTGGAGAGCGGCTGTGGAGTCTGAAAAGACCAAAGCCATCGCAGCGGAGAGAGCCCTATCGGAATGCCAGCAGCGTTTACAATCTTTGGAAAAACAATTCCAGGCGCAACAGCAACAATTGCAGCAGCTTCAAGCGCGCGGACCGTCCGACGTGCGCGAGGTTCAAAAGCAGCTTGAAGCGGCTCAAGCGGAGGCGCGGTCTCTTGCCGTGGAAAGGGAGCGTTGCCAGTCGCAGCTCGAGATGCTCGTACAGGAATTGGAGAAGAGCCAGGTCAGTTGGAGGATCGCCCGAGCTCGAGCGGTCGTCGGGACGGCAATGCGTGGTTGAATCGAGTTTTTTAAAAGCTACATGGCTTGTTCAAAAATCGTTACAGATGTAATTCACCTTAAAGTTTGTAAAACTCGATTGAATCGTCACCAAGTCGCGTGCGTTGTCTGCTTTAATCATTGCACCGGTGTTATGGAGTAGATGTTATGATTTCTATGAGTCATCGTAAGTTTAGTTTTTATTTCGGATCATCATCGCCGGTTGTTATGTACATAATTGTTGTATAGTGGCATGCCTCCCGCGGCCCGCAGGGCATCCTCCAACCCCTCATTACAATTATTCGTATTTATTTTATTAGTTTCATCATCGCAACATATTCGGACGTCAGTCTCATGAGAATGTACAATCATATACTCGAAGTGCACCAGACATACCAAATCACGCGCACTCGTCCAATACATTCCTTACTCGGTGTTGTTGTGTATAATGTTCGGTGCAGAAAATGCATAAAAAGCTTTAATGATAACTATGTATTTGTTATATTTTCTCTATCTTTTTCAGCCGTATCTGCTATTCGACTTTATATTCGCAACATTCAAAAAAATAATGTTCAAGAAATTATTTTTATCATTGAATTTGCTGCTGCGTTTATACTTTGCCAAATTTTATGTAAAAATTTACGCTTTTGTAATTTTGGGCTTCCAAATTGTGTAATGTTAAGACTGTCTATGCAAAAGAGAGCTTATACGTTTGTTGATGCTGCTATTTGATACTTTTCTCTAAAGTTTTCGGCAAACTAAACGACATGAGAAACTATATACCATTATATCAAACTGACTAATATTTCTGATGACAGCTCGATCTCCGAGAAGCGAACAAGAAACTCCAAATTGCTGGCAGTCAGAGCGCCAGAGCTGGGGAAGATACCGCTCAAGCTAGAAAACAACTGCAAGAAGAATTCAAAAAGTTAGAAGACGCAAGAAAGCAATTCGAAGAAAATAGAAGAATGGTTGAAAATAAGCGGAAAGACGTGGAGGAGAAGGAGAAATCGCTGACTGAATTAGACCGACAGTTAAAGAAACGAAAAGAGCAAATGGACCAAATGGAAGCATCTTTGAGGAAAGTGAGTGACAGATTCTATAATTTCCAGTTTAAATTACAGAGAGCCCGACTAGATTTATGCACCGAATGGGGTTTAAACTTAGTAAGGCACATACGAATTTTTCATTCTGAAAACAATCTTGCGTATAATTCTATGTGGTAGAAGTGTAACCTTAAAATATTTTGCCTTCAAGATAATCAGACGAATGTGGTATTTCGGCATGAGGATAAATGTAGGTTTTAGTAATGTTTTATGTGAGCTCCCGCTAGGCCTTGGTGGATACGAGTGGAGAGGCAGGAAGCAGAGCACAAACAACTCAAACATAACAAACACTGTATAATGGTTCCTATCATTCTCTCCTACGTTCAATTTATGCGCCTGCCTCTTTTTCCCGTCGCTTTTTCGCTTCCTCGACTTTCAAATCACCACGACGCTAATGAAGTTTTCAATTCAAAAAATATGCTTAAAATCGTCGCTGAATTACCTTTTTACGAGTTTTGAAGTATTAAGAGTACTTGATGTGTTAATTTATCCTACTTTATTTGTCACAAAGGCTGGCGGCAGTGCGGCTGCGGTGACTGATCTGAACCGCAAGTTGGGAGATACACAGAAGGAAGCCGACCATCTGAAGCAGCAGCTGCAGACGAGCGAGGAGGAGTCCAAGCGGTTGGCGGCTGAGACCGAGCGGCTGTTGCAGCTCGTGCAGATGTCGCAGGAGGAACAAGCTCAGAAGGAGAAACAAATCATGGATTTGCAGCAGTGAGTCTCAATGCCGTTATTATAGAAACTGATTTGAGTGTCTATGGTATTCAACTATTTTTTGTCCAAGAAGGCTTAACAGGCTCTTTTAATTCGACTATATATGTTGATAATGAATCTATCATTTGTTTGGATTCTGTTTAATCTTCTAAAAAGTTACCGACAAGAAAGTCAGTAGTTACACCTACTTTTACTTCAATGATATTTTAATTGGCTTCCAAATCAAGCACTTCTGTCATTTCACTGTATTTTGTTAATAGACTGTTGTAGAATTATACTATATTTTGCAAAATGTTCTTTTAGGTCTATACGGAACCTCCAAGCCAAACTGAAAAGTCAGCAACAAGCACAAGCACAAAGAGAAGAGGTAACGTTTTACTATATCAATAATTATCGAATAGCATTCTAACATTTACTATAACGTTTTAAATGACAAATTTTAACTGAATCAAAGGCTTTTCTAATATTTATAACTAGCAAACCATACTCTTCACTCTTCTCTAATATATCATTAAGGAATCCATTACTTTTCGTTACTATAAAATTATCTTAAGAACCTTCATCCTGTAGTTCTTTACTTCACCCAGTTTCAAAGTTTTTATATAAAACTTGTGTTTCTTTGATACTGGTAGGTTATCAATGAAAAAAGTCTTTGATTTAAACAAAATTTTCTCATTATCTATAAATTTCGTCTAATATTTATAGTGCAATTTGTGATTTAAAAGATATTTTTCTACAACCTAAACCTAAACCTCTTTGGCAACTTTAGTATCTTCAACTAATATCAATTCAAAATGAAACAAGGTATCTTAATGAATAATATTGGAGTACATAGCTTAAATGTTATTTATGGTACGTTTCGAATACTTTTTATATATAAAGAAAAGAAATTCATTGAAATTCCTCGTTTCATGATAAGTGATTGACAAGGGATGTAATGAACCTAAATTTTCTACTCGAATCTATGAATTAACATATGTATATTGAATCATTTTTCAAAACTATCAACTAATATCCGTTTAAAACTTCGGTTTGATGGATTTTGGGGTCCTGTTTTATATAAATGGTGTCCCAAAGCCATAGTGACAGGAGAAAGTATATTATTGCAAGGAACCATTACCCAGTGACTACATAACGTGAAATGATGTCATAAATACGTCATACAAAGGTCACACAAATGTTTACGTAGACGTGACATAATAGTGATTTTATTTATGATCTTAATATGAATTCATATTGAATTACATCACTGTGCCATCGCATTGACATTAAGATTGACTTCAATATAGTCATTCTCATGATATTTCTCCATCATGTCATCTGGTAAACGTTAAAATGATTATATAAAAGTCTTACGTTTAGAATTATGACTAATGATTTATATTTAATTTTTTCATACGTAAATTATGACCTAGCATAATATCATTTTGACGTAACTGTATCCACTGGGCAGCTACTAATTTCATTAATTGATCATGGAAATAATTCTGGTGTTTTCTTTTCATGCTGCATTGCAGGCCGGGCCCGCTGGCTTCCTCAAAAGCTTTTTCTAAGTTAGTTCTTCTCACCAAGACTGTCATTAATTTATTTTCTCTTTTCGTTAATATTATTTCTTTGATCGTCGCGATTACTAACAATTCCGTGAGCGACTTCTCCAGACTCCACGTCTTTTGTTAAAGAAATTATATCACATAAGCTTTACACTTGCAATTCGTATTAAGTAATGTTATTAAAATTTGTATTGAATATTATAATGAAGTGTTCAGATAATAATAAAGTATCATCTCTTGTTGATAATCCAAAAGAAAAACCATAAATATATTATATACAGGTTTTTAAAAATTCAGTTCATTGTAACCAGCACACAATTAAGGTAAATATTAGCTTAGCGATAATTTTTAAGTGATGTTGAAAAAGAAAATTAATAATCGTGTTCAGCGGGGATTATTTTTTAAGTATTGATAAACAATATTGTAAAACTGTTAAGTATTCATGTATCTAGGTAGAACAGTAAGTTGTCCACTAGTCGATGTTAACCAGCTTTCATTCTTGTTATGCGAAATATCAATTGACTATGAATAAAATGAAATCTATGTTGACCTTTCTAGAGTTATTTTTGAGTTTATATTGTTGAAAGTTTTGTTATTAAAAAGCTCGTTTTTATTATTTTTATTTTTTATTTTTTTCATTTCAACTTATAAACCCTTGCCGTATAGGAGTTAACGCGAGCGAGACAAACCGAGATAGCCGCTATAAGTGACTTAACAAATACATTAAAAGAAAGGGACAGGCTAAAGTCTAAATACGAAGAGAATAAAATGAAAGTTATAGATTTAGAGATAGAGTTAAACGAGTCGTCGCTAATTTTATCTGAAATCCTTAAAATATCAGACAGCCAAGAGCTCCATAGTAAAAAGCTATTCGAACTCCAAAAAAGTGGTAAGGTAGTGGATAGGCTCGACAAACACAGATTTAGCAGAAGTCACAACGATCTATTTAATATAAAAAAAGACAACGACCAATCAAACGTATACAAACTAACCAGGAAAATTGCAAACCTTACAAAAGAAATAGAAATAAAGAATGCTAAGATAATAGAACAACAAAGGTGTATATCTATTCTAGAAGATGCACTAAGAGAGAATAACAATATAGCTGAATTTGAACAACTTCTGGCAGTAGTTAGAAGTAAAGATGAAAGGATAAACGATCTAGAGCAAGTATTGAATAAAAATCCAAGCGTTTTAACTCCTTCACACAGTGACAAAAGAATATTAGAGTTAGAAGAGGCATTAAAGGAATCATTTTTAATAGCAGCTGAAAGAGAAAAGGTTTTCTATGAAGAGGAACAGAAGAGAATTGAAACGTTAGAAAAGGTAATTGTTCATGTTGTATACGGATTAACGCATGACTGGGATCTCATAATAATAAATAATGATATAGTCTAAGATGGTAACAGTAATTTACCTTCATATTTGAATTGCATTACGTCTTTGCTGTGAATTTTTTTTACTGTTTTATCAAATTTTCTATAAAAAGACATAATGGCTTATCAGGTGGGTTCTTGCTCAGGAAATCCTTTGATCGATTTCAAGGCAGATATCTCAAAGATCTGAGAAACCTGCATATCTTGGAAACGATTCTATTATATATGTAGGTTGACAACTCTTGGTTGGACTAAGCTCTTAAAACTATTTCGGATGCTGCCATAAACACCTTGTGAAATTTAGACTTATACGATTGCATACTCAATTCAATTCAAACTGAAGATAAAGATGTATGACCTAAAACCACTCCTAAAGTTCCAATTAAAGGGCTGAATAAATTTATACTTTATCATGATTTTATCAGACTGGCTATACGACTATTAAATAAATTCTATTTTAAGTGAAATTAGTTAATATTTGCAGATGAAAAAAATGAAACAGCGGATATTGTCGCTTCAAAATGCTTCGATAATGAATTGCAAAACATGTTCGTCAGTATTAAAGCGACTGAAGCATCTTGAAGAATCGCTTGAAGTATGTCAGAGGAAACGCAATATGGTACTGCGACACCTTTCACATGTTATGTAAGTTAATTTACACTAATTTTATCAATTTTCCCATTGATTCCATTACTCTGTGCGTCCAATTGTCCTTTACCTTTTCACTGATACTGAAATTTCCCTTCTAGAAGTTATTGCTTGGTTACATTGATAGCTGCTATATTTTAGGCTAATTTAAATTTTCATTGCCTTTGTAGTTATGAAGACATCCTTTACAAAGGCGACTCAGTATTCTACCATGAATTCTACAATTTAGAATTATTTCAACTTCACTGTTATTTAATATAACCTTCTAGAAGAGGGGATTCTGTAATAAAACTTGTTATAAGCTGCAATTATGACTAATTTAAACCTTTAATTTTACTTAAAACAAAACTTTCTAGAAGAGTAATTTCTGTATTCAAACAAACTATTGCTGTAATTACTTTAACTTTTAATATTATTTAAGACAATACCTTCTAGAAGGGGGGATTCATTAACAAAACTTGATATAGCTGCAATTTTGACTTATTTGAACCTTCAATATTACTTCTAACAAGATCTTTTAGAAGAGAAATTTCAGTAATGAAACATGCTATAGCTTCAATTATTTAATTATTTCAAATTCAATGTTATTTAATATAATGCCTTCTAGAATGGTCGATTCAGTATTTCAAGGTGCTGTTGCTACAATTTTAACTCATTCCAACGTTTAATATTTCAGACAAGACCTTCTAGAAGGAGCTATTAGTGAAAAAGACTCACAGATAGCCGAGCTCGAAGTGAAAGGTGTACTGGACGAGCACGACACTAGAATGTGCGACGTGCTCAAATGTGAAAAAGATAAACTGCTCAATAGGCTTAAGGCAGAGGTGAGGCTTTAAATTCTCATTTACATTACTCACAAAGATTAAGGGATGTTAAAAATATTTCTAAACTTTTGGATGATTTCCATCATCAAGGGATACCTAGGGGAATGTCTAATTTTCCTGTAATCATACAAAAACCAATGAAAAATAGTTTTTGCTATGATGCGAGCTTAATTTATTTTTAGAAATTGTAATTTTGTTAACTTTAACTTTTTTTTCTCATGTATTTTATCAGCTCAGATGTTAAAATATACTTGAAGCTGCAATTCCTAAATATTTACAATATCCCTAAATTTTTGCGTATAAACAACAGTTTCAGTTCATTAATTTCTTCAATTTCATTTATGTTACTATTACTATTTTCATATTTATGATATTTTTTATTCACATTATTTACGTTAGTTACATAAAAAGTTCCCAATATTCAAGGGTTCTCTAATTCTGCAATAAGACCGTCATTTTATACTTCTTTAACAATAAACGAAAAACAGATCATGCGAGCCATGGGAGCTAAAATATGAGTTTTGGCTACACCTTCTCATGCCTTTCATTTTACCCGCGATCGGATGTAATGACATACGATAGATGGGCGAAAAAATCTAAATCGTTTTTCCACTATAAACAATAAGCCTGCATTGTGTCTAAGATATACGGAACGTAACTGACTATGGGAGAAATAGAGAAACTAAATGTGTACTAGCACCTCTCCCTCTTGCCCCTTCAGTAGAGAAAGAGAAAGGGAGAACACCACAAGAAATATACACAGAAAAAACAAATTAAATAACCTTTGAGTTAGAAAGATTGCAATAAAGTAAAAGTAAAGCGTGGTGACAGATAAAGTAAACAAATACTTAAGTAATAGAAAAGACGGGACAACGAGGACGACGATAAATTAAACACTGTTAAACGAAACGTAACTCTCTCTCTCTATCTCCACAAACTCAATATCTATCATAACGCTCCCATCACGCATTCTCCCAAGTCAAATGTGTGAAGAAGTTTTAATGTTTGCATCTACAGAATAAACAGATAGTGGAGTTCGAAAGGGATTCGAGTGAGCCAAAGCAGCAGGAGCAAGGTTCGATGCCTGTGCTGACACTCGCCGACGACCTGATAGCCGCCTGCGACGACAATGTAATAGTTTGGGTATCGTTATTAAAACCTATTGAGAATGGTGTTTGAGTGAGTTATTTTATAACTGTGATAACATTTTTGACCGATTTTCTAATCCTTCCCCTCGTTCTCCTAATCCTCTTCCTCTATTCGTGTCTCACTGATAAGCTTTGTGATGATCCTGACGTAAGAGTTTGCGCCATCTTTGCTAACCTGTAGCTATTTGGACGCCCTGCCTGGCTTTTGTATCCAGCTCTTCCTGGTCAGTCCCAAGATTGATATTTCAACATCTGGGTAATGCCTTTCATTTTCCCTGTGAGAATACCCTCATCTGTTATTCTTCGCGTGATATTTCCAATTTATTGTGCCTGAAAGCCTTTGTGTACTTTCTGATCAGTTTGAGTCACGTTTAAAATGTTACAATCGCGACATTTTTGCTGAAGTTGTCGTCCGAAAGAACGACGTGATCCTTCACTGTCATCATCAGTTGTACGATTCAAAAGACGATGACGGTCCGGGATTTCACTGACAGATAGATATACTGTGCGATCATAAGAACATCTTTAATTAAATTATTAACAACTTTCATATCTTATTTGAAAGAAAAGATTTACGAATTTATATCATGTTATATCCTCAAGAAAAAAACAGTTTAATTAATTTTTTTAGGCAATAAAGTATCTCAATAACACCACAACAGTTACAAAGAAATTATAGAATATTAAATCAGTAAATAAACAAAAATTGACTGCAATTGGTAATTTACACTAACTTGACCATAAACAAATAAATGACAATTGTATTTTAATCTATATCCGTAAATGACATTATTAAATAGCGCATGACATCCGTTTTATTTGATTTAATAATCAATTAATTTGAATAACCATAAAAGTGTTTACAAATTAGATGCCAATAAATAAGGCGATATGTTTATAATATTACAACGCAAGAAATTACTTTTTAATATGCAACATAAAATAGACAAAGACAATCAAAAATGGCCATAGACTATATCGATTCTATATTATAATCTATAAAAGTGATATTTGTCATTGTCTGACTTATGTTTTGAGTATTTAGGAAATGAAAGAGAAATTCCCTTAGTCTGGACTGGTAGAAAGCTTTGATGGTAGCTCCCTACATACTAAATAGGAAAATAAAATGTGCCTGTATATGTACACCCGGACGAGGTGAACTTCTTTGACTCATATTATATTAAGTTTTAAATTCATGTTATGTATCATGTGATAATCTTTTCAAAGTAAAATGTGATTGAGCGCAGTAAAGACCTAACAGACAATTAAACCTACACATACCTCGACAATAAGAAGATTTAATTCAAAATTACAATCTGGTAGAAACTGTAATGTCCTTTCACGTCGGGTATAGAGTTATTGTTTTGATAATTCACTTAATTATCCTATATCCAATATTGTTATTCACGTGGTATATTTCTCACCCATTGTAGCGTCTATCCCTCCCCCTCCTCCCTCCGCGCCGAAGCTGCGATTGGGTAGATATAGGGTCTGTTGTAATCTAATCATAGACTAACTACAAAGGTCACAGATACATAACAGAAACCATAAACCACAACCTCTTAACATTTGAGCGCTAGTCTTTTTAATTTTATCATCAGTTATTATCAGGTGATCAACGTCACAGTCAAGCTAATCTATAAGAAATGAAGGAAAATTCTAACACATTATCTTTGCAGGATGAGGACATTCCGGCAACTGTACTGTGACGTCACAAAGCTAAGTCTATTCGTAACTATGTTGTGGCCTCATCATCACCTCACATCACCCGCTACCTTACCATTGCTTATCACCAGCCTTCTTCACCTATTAAAATTAATAAATAAAACAATCCCGCTTGCAACTCTAGTCGCGTTCAAAAACCGCGCCGTACGACCAAAGACAATTTTTTTATTCTGTATATAAAAACTTTTTTGACGTTTTATTTTGTTTTTCTTACCAAAGGTCTCAAAGACTTAACAGATTCGATTGATATGGAACCAATACTAATATTGTTTGTAGATAACCAATTGTTAATTAATTCAAAATGTATACCTATATAGAGCAATAATTTAATCATCTAGTAAAAAAAAAAACACTCAGTGTCTATTTTTATCCTAATAATAGTTAATGAAATGTTTTTACCGCTTCGTATAATTTACTATAATCTTGTTATGTTGTTTTTATATAATTATAAGTTATTGTTTTATTGGGTAAATGGTGTAACCTATGCTCAGCTAATTTCCAAATGAAATAAAAATAATTGTTATGTTATTCACATGTTATATTCGTTAGTTATGCGGTACCAAGGAGTTTCAGGATTACTTTAGCGAACAAGCTTAGCTATGTATGTTATTCTAGTAGATTTTTGTAATACTTTTTACATATCAAGCACAAAAAAAGGCCTCCGAAGCGAACAGTTGGCATATCATTAATTTATTAAATAGCATAGACGTATAGAATGAATTCAATAAGAAATGTTAATAGTTGAGCTGTGAGTTAGTGTGAGTTTCAAATGATCACGCAATATCAAAAAACTATCCTTGTAAAACAGATTATAAACAAAGTGTTGTAACTCAAATATAATCTGTCATAAACTTTGACATTGACAAATGCTATTGTTTATGGTTAAACAGATTAAAAAGCAATGAATGTGAATGGACTCACACAAACACAAAGCTCTTGATCAAAAGCTTCAAATAATAATTGAGATGAAACTGTAAGTCACGTTTGCACTGGCAGCTCGAATTGATTTTAATGTAGTAAAATCTGCACTTGATACTTAGTTTGCGCCAAGAAATCTTTTATAAGGCTGCATTGCATTAATACTGCAACTAAATCCACAAAATTAATTCATTCTCACTTGCTTTTAAATTTGATCCTATAAGGTTATAAAACCTATCAAGGTTTGAAGTTATACTTCTTTAGGCGTGTTTTAATGTCAATATTGTAATAATGACTTTGTTTATTAAACAGTTACGTAAAAACCATTGAAGAGATTTCGCTGAATTTAAGATAGCCTGGATTAACGTATAGGGCATTATTTATGCCGTTATATAACCTGGTTTTATTACTGTTATCATTATAATACAAGTTGCTGTCGTTCGTTACCAGTGTTGCTAGTAGACGACACTCTAGACCATTTTGCGGCCTTTTTATATCTCTTTCATTTCTAGTATTTACTTTTGTCAACTGTTACATCTGATAAAATGCAAGATTTATGCAAATATTCCACATTCAATTGGCTTAAAAAGTTCAATATGGTCTTATGTCAAAATTGTATCGCTATTATCTAATTTGCTCTAGATAACAATTCTTAAATTAACACAGACGAAGTTGCGAAAAGAATCTACATTTGTATAACTCAATGTTTAATTTTTAATATTTACTTTCGTCTAATTTACGTTAGCTCAGTTATATTCCTCATTCATTTGACAATCCTATAGGTCTTTTGGTCTATCCTAATGATTCTACCACCAGCTCAGAACGTTGTCATTGAAGTATCCTTCACCTGTATCAAAATTTATTATGCATAACGCCAAAGAAGTATAACTTAAATAATTAAATACTACTCGCACACACTTCGTTTTGTTTTGGGAAGGAAAAAAGGCAATACAGCTTTTCTGTTTGTAGCTAAAAAGTCAAAATTTAGGTTTTAAAATCCTGTCAGTACAAATAGGACTATACTATTTTGGAAATAACGTGCTAACTCCATTCACTTACGGCCTACACCCATTGTATATGTCTATGAGATTGGACGCTATCGTATAGAAAACAACGCCTTTACACTCAACTAAAGCACTGCCTTATTCTAAGGAAATTGATACGTTTTAATTTAAGCGTGATGTGATTAAATAGCTAAGAAGACGTCCGCACTCTTTGAATGATAGTGTCGAACTGACTCGCAATACAAAGCCACTTCCGTTTCGGCAGCTAATGTATTAGTATTTTTAGAGATGGCAACATTAATAATGTTACAAATAATTGTAAAGAAATCCAAATCTTGTCCTTTTCTATTTAAAGTACATATTTAAATAACAATAAAACATATCTAACAAATACAAGTATTCTTGTTATTTAAATGTTTACTTTAATATTAAATGAGTAAGGTAGGAATTTGATTGTAATTTTTTGTAAAGAATGTGAATATTGCCATTTTATATCGAATATGTATTGAGAGCTTTTATATATGTCTTTACATCTGTGCATTTGTAATACGATAACGGCGTGTCGAAATCCAATTTGTGAATATTTTTAAACCTAAGTATTTGACATAGCGTAGTTAATGCCAGCAGTTGTCATTAAGAGTCAAAATGTTATGTCACTGCTCTGTATTCACGAGTGACGTACAATTCCACTACTGCTAGTGTAAGCTACTCTGTGGTAATAAGTTTAGCCTAGTCAAGTTAAATCCTTAAATAATGTTATCGAATCATATTTTTATTATTGCTGTTTTAGGCAAAAGCTTTAAACGACGCCACTTTCCCAATTTCATAAATTGGATTTTATTAAAGCCGATCTACAACAACAATCATTAAAGGATCAAAATTTTTGCTGTTTCTAAGGACTGTGGCCACTTTTATGAAATGAATCCAAAGGGCTAGAATCTAGGGCAGTAAAACAGGTGGATATGAAAGTATCAGTTAGTGATTCGTGATAAAAGATCCTTATTTTTTTTACATTGTTTTTGAAATATTCTATTTTATTTCTCGTGTGATCATGACAGTTTATATTTTTATCAGTTTCGGGTCCAAAATGGCCGCAGTCCTTTAGCCGTTAAGCTGTCAATTCTTCAACGTTTGCTGGTGAACTTAAACAGTTAAATTGAACAATGGAGTTGGAAAACTGGCTTTTTATACTTGATACATGTCGCTGAACTTAGTACGTATTATTGGTAGGTTGGGCATAGATAAGCTGCAACGTTCCGTTGAATACAATGTTTCGAATATTTCGCACGTATACAAAGACTTAATTTAAAAAATATATATTAAAATAAATAAACTATTTGCATTAATATTTCACGTTATTTTGTATGATTATTTATTTTGTATTACAGACTACAACGTCATATAACCTTATCATCGCGTTTTGTGTAAAACGTCAAAATGACATATATTTAATTAGATCTGTATTTCTAAGGATGCGTTCGGATATTAAACGTCAAAACGTTATTTTTTTTAATAAGGTCTGTGTTACTATGGCTGCGATTTAAACATGAATTCCAACTCAACGTTGCAGCTTAAGTTTTTGTATTGAATCAAGTGTGTAGAAAAATTGTATGATCACAATAATAATGGTATTAAAATGATATTAGTTACTTGTTATAATGGTGTTATGCCGTGGGTCGCTGTTTCACACGTTGTATTGACCGAAACTACGCTGATTATATAAGGTACATGTTCTTTGAAAATATAATATCTTCATATAATACAAATAATTTGTTTTTATTATATCCTACTTCAAAATCAATAAACGAAAAAGCCCAGTGATAAATGCAGAATGTTTCAACTTTAGTAAAAAATATTATTATAATTGCGATCAGAAATTATTGGTTGTCATTGTCAAAACAAAAAACAGTATACTTTTAATAATAATAATAATAATAATCTTTGTTTCTCAGGTAAATACCCATTAGAGTCACACACCATACAGTCACAGTTAAATGAAATAAATTATTACAAGAAATTTAAGTAATTTAAACAACTAAAATATTAATAAAACTAAAATAAAATACAAACTAAAATAAAATGAAGTAAGATAATTTAAAATTAATAATAATAATGGGAAACTAAATCTATTTATTTGGACTGTGGTGCACGGAATGTCAAAACTTAAAAATTGAGCAGTCAAAATTTTCTGTCAACGTTTTAATGATGTCGGTGGTTCGTATTCCGTTGCAGAATCTTCTGATGCGCGATCTTATGATTGCACAAAAATCTGGTAGTCTGGCATTAACAAACATGGCAGATGCACTACATGATCGATGTAATCTCATCAGAATACGATACGCATTATTATATTGCACCCTGATGTTATTAACTGCACGTTTAGAAAATTTTGTCCAAAGCTGACAAGTGTAAAAGCATAGGCAATACGCCCGAAATAATGTTACTTTGACACTGTCGGTACATTTTCCAAAACGGCGTGCAATCATGTTGCATCTTACAGCCAGAGCACGGCGTTCTCTTTCGATGTCATTGTCATCCATAAAATTTTCAGTTAATATGTGCCCTAGATATTTGAACTGCTCAACCCTTTTTAATACATAATCGTCAAGGTAAACTACTGGAATGATTTCCGGACCTCTGCCTGAGCGGAAAACCATCGTTACAGTTTTCTTGATGTTGTATTTTAGACCATGCGACGCTGCATAACGTTCACAGATTCCTATCAGTTTGCGGAGGCCTTTAACCGAGGGGCTAAGAAGGACCATGTCATCTGCATAGCTTAAATTATTCAAGCAAGTGGTTCCTATTAAATCTAATTTGATTTCTAAAAGACGGTACGAATATCAAACGTTTGACATTTAGGAGTAGTTTATAAGGTAAAGCGAAGTGGTTGTTTTTACTTATATTCCAAGCATTATTTTCATATTTATGATCTTTTAAACCTTCCCTGGACTTCCACAACTAATTCCAAAACCAATATCAGTCCAGCTGCACTCGAGTGCAAATAGTATTTTAATTTTTAACACGCCATATAGCAAATAGCAAATAGCAAAACTACGTAACTAACTTGTTCACAGCGCTATCTATTATTAAGGAGTATCATAGTTTTCCCCATAGTAAGAAAATGTTTATACTATTTAGCAATAGATGTCGTTATATACAATACAACCGAAACTTATTATATCTAACTGATTCTGCTACTTACTGATAGATGTCGCCAAGTGCCACTGAAACAATTTTTTTGTTACTGATAAATCAATGCGGCTTTGTATTTGTTATTTAAATAAACATATTGTATTATATAAATTAAACATAAAGTTTGCTATTGAACCCCTTTACCTATTGCCGCACGAAAATCCGTTCAGTAGTTTTTGAGTTTATAGCGAACAGACAGAGAGAGAGAGAGAAAAAACACTTTATTGCACGCAAGATAAAAAGACGACATTTAAACTAAGATCCTTATTACTATAATTATAGCATGGAAAGGCGGTCTTATTACTACAAGGAATCTCTTCCAGACAACCTTTTTATAAATAAATAACCATTATTTTTTAGATCACACTTAACTCCAAGTAAAGTAGCCACAGAAAAATGCGATGCTGAAAAAGAGAACACCGCTCAGCGATTGTTGGGATTTCGTCCCAACGCTGGTTTTCAACGCTGGCTAAAATGAATAGGGCAAAACAGTGCCAGAAGCTTAAATATAATAAATAAAAATAAATTTATAACTATTGGGAAGACGAGACAGAGGATTATATGTAAGGAGGTCATTCCAAGTTTTCAAAGACAATCAATTATGTAAAATAGGCCAATATCAATAAAGCATCTAAAATAAATGTTGCAATAAAAGCTGCGTTAATGCGAATTTATTGGTGCAAAAGCTCTTCCGTTAGTACACACATACATAGCAATACGCCTCATTCCCATAGGGGTAGGAAAAGATGTCCTTCCACATGTCACAGCCCTTGCACACCTCCTTCGCTTCTTTCATTCTCATTAAACCTTTCATGCAAGTTCTTCGCTTTAGCAATAGCACAGTCCGTGATAAATGCTGCACTATTAAAATCTGCTAGCAAAAGAATGGCAGAATGGCACAATTATAGGGGCCTAAGGCATTCCAAGACGTTCTTGGATGCAGTAAAACCAGGCTTCATGAAAAGCTTTAATAAGTTAAGTAGAAGACAGTAAGGTATGCAGTGGCAATTGCAACGGGTCACTACAGTACAAAGGCTATATAAAAAAAGCATTGCGGCAGACTCCACTTGCAGAGCCTGCAATGAGGAAGAGGAGACGATAAGGCACCTACTGTGCGAATGCAATGGCTTAGCTAGGACACGAATGAGTCTATTGGGAGTAACCGCAGAAGACTTTAACCTGAAGCTAGCCTGAAGCCTACTCTCAAACTTCTGGAATGGGTTTTTGAGTACATTTAGGGGAGATTAAAGGATGGGGCGCGTACAAAAGATCCAAAAGGGTCGAAGTGCATCCGCCGACTCAGTGGGCCCCACCGCGAAATAATGATAATAAGTTCTTCGGTTTAGAGTACTCTTGACCTGACCCTTATTTAAAATGTCCTGGACCAAATCCGTTTTGTCAGTCTCCTTTCATTCATTCTCTCAATTTTAATCACTACATCTTCTTTTATATCACAAAGTTCTCTTATCACACTATTTCTTACTTTGTTACTCAGTTTCAATCCACTCATGCTTCTCAACGCTCTCATCTCTACTGCATTTATTTTACTTTTACGCTTCTTCTGCCATACATAAGCCTTTTGACACACCATCTGATTATTCATAATCGCGTAAAGCACCATTTACCATATTCCCCGCATTCACTCTCCTTTCGATATCACTTTCACATGTTCCATCTTTTGCAAATTTAGATCCCAAGTATACAAATTCTTTCACCTCTTCCACTTGTTCCCCATCAATCGAAACATTGCCATTCATCATAGATTCATCTTTTTCAAATAGCATAACTTTCGTTTTGTTCTCATTCACTTTCATTCCATTTCTTTTGTAGATCTTGAGCTTATCCTGAAAAGACAGACGGAAGACGTTGTTTAATAATATGTAAGGATTATTTTTATATAAACAGTACCCAATGTTTGTCGTCGGAAGTGTCGCCGGATACAGGTGCGTACGAGTTCCGCTCGAACTGTCGACAATATCAAAGAAAGGCCGGTTATTTCCAACTTAAATTTCACTTTTGCTTAGCTTATTTCATTATAGTAACCTTTTCAGTATAAATAAAATGATTAACAATTATTTTAATCCTATTAGCATACATAAAACTATAAATAACAATACATTTTCAAGCGCTTCTGAGGATGTAATAAAAACCCCTCCAGTCACTTCATCTTATATAAATTAGCGATTAACGGTTATCTTTAACCTTCTCCAGGTTTCTATCTATCTATATACGAAAATTCATCATAATCGATTAATCGGTCTAGGCATGAGAGCTTAACAAAGTCACTCGTATTTATAATGCTAGTGAGAAAGAACAAATTTGGTTACGATAAATCGTAATATTAAGTCAACCTTAAAAGATAGATATACGCTGTCGAGGACTTTTATTTAGAACTTTTAAAGAGGAATAATTCTGTCAAACATAATTATTGCGAAACTTAAACCGTTTACGCAGCGCACGCAGCGGAACTTCTCAAAAGGCTAAAAACCCCCGATTTTGTAACATTCTTCATTAATGCTCCTTTTCTATATGTCTTAGCAAGATAATATATAAGCTACATCTTTTCTTGATAAATGGCATATCTAAAACTGAAGAAATTTCTAAAATCAGACCAGTAGTTCCTGAGATTAAAGCGTTAAAGCAAAAACCCTTTTCAGGTTTGTAATATTAGTATAGATTCTGCAGTTTGAAGCGCATCGGTCGGTGCAATGAATACCCCTCCAGTAACTTCACCACCTATAAATTCGTAATTAATGGTAACCTATAATGGTTTCTAGGGCTCCATCTATCTGTATACCGAAATTCATCGTAATCGATTTAGCGGTTTAGGCGTGAGAGCTTAATAAAGTTACTCACACATTTAGACTAGGGTTAGTGAAAATAACAAATTCAGTTGCCATATAAAAGGTTATAGTGAGCCAACCATAAAAGATAGATAAATGTCGTATTTGATTTTTTTTTAGAACTTTTAAATGGGAACAATTCTGTCATACATGATTTTTGCGGAACTTTAACCGTTTATGCAAAGCACGTAGTGGAAGCTCTCAAAAGGAAAAAAGCTCTGAATTTGAAACATTTTTAATTGTTACTCCGTTTCTATTGGTTGTGACACTATATTATATATTCTTCGTTAAATAAGCTATTTAACACTGGAGGAATTTTGCAAATCGGATCAGTACTTTCTGAGATTAGCGCATTCAAGAAAATAGACCAGCGTATCTCTGAAACGGCTGGACAGATTCTGACAAGAGTTTCACTGGTAGATAGCTGATGTTATAAAGAGACACTAAGGATAAGTTAATTATAAAAAGAAGGTTGGTTACCCAGTCTTAGCAAAGCACAAGAAACCCCTACACCTAAATGCGGTGTAAACCAAAGACATAAAGCGCTCTATAATTTAAAACAGAACTCGGTTTCTTAACTCGTAATAGCCCAAATATTTCCCTATATCAAGAACCATAAGGTCCAAAGGCTTTTTATTAACAAAAAAAGGCTAAACCTTTAATTATGCAATTCAAACCGAATTTACGACAACTCAAAGTGGATATAAATATCTGAAAGAAAAAATCACTGTAATCTATTTTTAATCCGTTGTGGATTCAGCGAAAGGACTATGTATTAGACCCTACTTTCATCTACAATGTTTTTCGCTGTGTTGACCCTACTTTTTTAAAATTCATGAGAATTGATGTTTAAACGCGAATGTCAACAAAAAGCAATCGAACACTTGCTTATCCGTGGGAGTGATTACAAGAGGTTCCCCTTCGCATCACATTCCCAATGTCTCGAATGGTGCCGACTATGAAGTTGCACGGTTCAAAGGGAGGAAAAGTGAAACGTATATGAGTGCCTTTCGTCACCCTGCTTCCTCCGACGGAGAGGAAGAGCATTTCTAACCAGCGACAATAATATATCGCTGAGGTAACTTTTTTTCTGCATAATATGCACCCAGAGGGAAGAATATATCCAATCGGGAGTGTATGCCTCCCTGTTCAAGCGATAATATCCATCCACTAAAAGCCGTCGAAGCCTACCTGCGATAAGAAGCGTAGTGGTGAATAAGATTAAACATCCCCATTTGAAAGTGTGGGACTCACTGCCTACATCACGATACCCACTAAAAGCCTTAACCTTAGTCATCTGGGCAGTGGGATAATCGCTGACGCATTTGGCTTTGGTGCCCACAGATAAATCCGATTGAAAGGTTCAGAGCAAACAGCGAAAATGGTATTTCCAGTCGTAACCTCCCTTTTGCTCTCTAGTACTTAGTTTTGGAGATTGCTCTCTTAATAAGTTGCTGTAATGTTAATGAAATAAATTGGGATTATATTTATTGTAAAAAAAGATTGATAATACCCAGCTGAGTTCTTCTCAGAATAAAGCTTAACGAAGCCCTCGTAACACGTACCTCGTATATTTAGATTTTAAGTCGTTATTAACAACACCAACGAAAAAATTATTAATGTTTACTAAAAATTACTTTTAATCGCTAACACAAGCGTATTTAATTTGAAAAACTGACCGTATAGATGGCGCCTCGTATTTTTCAGCTCAAGGAATCTTACGTTCCTTCAATACACCTTGCTTCCCTTCAAGATTATAAAATGAAAGGTGCGCACCATTTTTATGGACAGCGTTGTAGCTGAGTCGTATACAGCATTAGAAAAATATTTTGAAGTGGTTGATTTTAAGCAAGAGGAAAATGTGAAAGAATTTATATACTTGGGCTCTACATTTACAAAAGATGGAACGTGTGAAAGTGATATTGAAAGAATAGTAAATGCAGGGAATATGGTAAATGGTGCTCTACACGCCTTTATGAATGGCCAGACACCTTCTGGCCATTCAGAAGGGCTAGACGGGCTGTACATGGAGGAGTAATGGTGCCAACACTTATGTATGGTGGTGTAAGTTGGGTATGGCAGAAGAAGCATAAAACTAAAATAAATGTGTTAGGAGATGAGAGCATTGAGAAGTATGAGTGGATTGAAGCTGAGTGACAAAGTATGATGAAATGAAATGATAAGAGAAAGGTATACTTAGATGGTTTAATCACGTAGAGAGAATGAATGAAAGGAGACTGACAAAAAGGATTTATGAGTCAAAAGTGAATGGGAAAGTTGGAAGGCGACCAAGGCAAACGATCCTGGACCGTATTAGGGTCGACCGATCTCTCTTTGCCCAACGTCGTGAGAGCGATGGTGGAGCGGAGAGGGTGTTGGAATGCGGTGGCTTCCTTTAGCGACGAGGTGTTGACGCTGAACGAGGCCGCAGAGCGGCGTCGGGAGGCGGATCCCGCTGCCCACGCCCTCCGTGGTAGGCGCTCGGGGCGACAACGCGCGGCTCACGACCCCGTCTTCCACCTTAGAACTAGCCTCTGGGATGGCAGACCGCGGGGGCCGTCGTCCCGCTGAGTGAGGCCCGTAGGTTGCCGGCGCGCCTCCGCGCTGTCCCATAGGTAGCTCGATCCTTAGGATAAAGGTAGGGGCCACCTCAAGGGGGAGTCACGGCGGCGTGCTCAGTTTTACTCTAGAGCTAACCTGTCACGTTACCGCGTGTGACAGTGCGTAGGACGGCGGGTCGTTTTTAGCCGGTAGGACTCCGGCATAACCGATGACGTCACCGCGGCGTCCCGGTATCCTATGATGGAATTTTTCCCGTCTTAACAAAAAAAGGCAAACGATCCTGAACCGAATCCAGGACATTTTAAATAAGGGCCAGCTCAAGAATACTCTAAGCCGACGAACTTGTATGAAAGGTTTAATGAGAATTAAAAAAGCGAAGAAGATACGCAAGGATCGTGGCGTGTGGAAGGACGTGGTGTCTGCCTACCCCTGGAGTTAAGATGCTATGCTAATGCTATGCTATGCTATACATGTATGTAGTTTCAAAACTAGTATTTAATAAGTGAATACTGTGGAGTGTTTTCATTAAATAGATAATCACAATCAGCACCTAATATATTGTTGAACGAGTGAGTATTTTACTAATATTAATCTAACACAAATTATCGTTTTACATTAAGCAATTAGAAATTAATTTAAATCTAATTGATTTCTGCCTACGTAACTGGACAACTGGACGTAATGTCTTCTATGTCAGGAGATGGCGACATCAGGACCAAACGAGGTAGGGGACGTGCAGTGTTTGCCACTCTTAGGTTTTAGCTGGCAATGCCGTGGATGCGAAACATACTCCGCGCCATCTGGCGGACGAACACTTTCACGGTTGATTGCAGTGACCTCAACGCGAATGCGCATCCAACGCCTGCCGCGGGCGCTGTCTGTTGGTTACGATAATTATTATAATACTCGGCATTCGTGCGATTCGCCAAATTGCACGCGAGGTCGAGGATTTTTACAAGTTTTTCTCGACTTATACGTTATTCTTTTTACTCCTATTAATTTTTTGCCTTTTAAATTCTCGCCTTGGTTTCCCAAGGCGTTTTAAGTTTAAGAAAATATTTACTTTTTATAAACGTTTACACTAACTAACCTGGAAGAGAACAAATTTGAATACAATAAAAAAGGCTAATATATTGAGTCAACCTTAAAAGATTGACACATGCTATCCTGGACTTTATTTAAGAACTTTTAAAGGAGAACAATACTGTCATACATGATTTTTGTGAAACTTAAACCGTTTACACAGCGCATGCCACGGAATCTTTCAATAGGGAAAAATCCGACATTGAAACATTATTAATTGCTACTCCTCTTCTATTACCTTGAGCGAGTTTATATATAGCATATAGCCTTTCTCGATAAATGGGCTATCTAACACTGAATGAATTTTGCAAATCGGACAAGTAGTTCCTGAGATTATACCGTTGAAGTAAAGTTACTTTTAATTACTTTATGTACTGCTGAAAACTGTTAATACAAGATTTTTAGGTTGGTCTTCTGTTAAAAACTGTTATTTGAAAATAAATCTTGTAAAAGTAGAGTAGTATTTCATGATAGCGTTCTAACTATAACATATTGGGTCAATGCTTTCAAACCCTCTCCACTATGTGCAAGGAGGCCTATGCCCAGCTATGGGACGCTAATGGGCTACTACCTAACTTTTACCTTTACCCTGCATCAAATCAAACACAGTAGATCATGATTTTTTTTAATTTTATGCAAAATAACGGACCAATAAATTTAAATTTTAAATGTATTTCTCAACGTTTAAAACATAATTTCGAAAACAACGAGTCAAGTGGAACAGCCAACTCCACTGCACGCACGATGTTACGTACACACATACATACCAGCTGATTTACATTTTGTATTCAATATAAACATTTGTAAACAAATTTAAACCTTAACAGCATACGTTAAAGTCGATATTGTATTACACAGAAATATCTATTTCAATATTACAGTACAGACGAATTTGAACCTTTTTGTTAATAACTTTAAGTCTGTAAATCTTATTGACATTGATAATATATCCCCAACAAATATTTCTAGTCTACGGTATTTGAATTGCAACTCTATCGCGTAAGTATTTCAGTGCATTTTAGTTCGCACAACACAGGCTTCCTATTCTCTGTTAAAACACAGCTGCTTACAGCTATCCACGTGTGAGTCAGTATACCTGTATTTTAATTTAAACATGGCCGACTTATTTTAATTTTATTATAATTAAAGCTCGTACCTTATGGGTACATTAACATGATTTTCGATATGTATATTATTTTTTTCTCAGGCGTATTAATATATGAGAGTTTTAAAATATTACATATCTATATCTAAGTACATTTTGACAGACAAAAGCACGGGCTTGGATACGAGTTGGCACGAGTTTGAATAAAAATAATTACGTTAGTTTGAATAAAAATAATTACGTGTTTATTTTCTGATCTATAATTCATATTATTATAAAACTTATCAAAATTTTGTAAATTCATTTAAAATAGGTTGTGTATGATATTTTCTTTAGTTTGAAAACACAATTTTCTAATTATATTGTATAAAATAAAATCAACTGGGAATTATAAGAACACATTACTTTCTGTGGTATTTCTAGTAGAATATCTAAAATATTGTTTTTTTTACAAAGTAATGTATCAGATGGCATGAAATAACTTCCATTTTCCAAATCAAAAAAAATAGCTTCGGTACTATTTAAAATTATATGAACGAAGTACACAAGATAAAGCACTTAAAAAATGGCAGACCGACAAACAAAACAACTACACCTTAGAGTAGTTTTATAAATAACTAGCTGTTGCCCTCGGTGTTACTCCCTGTGAAAGTTACTTTAAAATTGGTACAGTCGTTTCAGAAATTATCCGAAAATAGACAAAATATGTTAACATTGTTTTACAGTTTCGTATATTGAAATACGTATTTAATGAAAAGCTTTTAATTTGAAACTAGGTTATGAAAGTTTGTGAAAGAGTATATAATGTAAATTATGGCGAAATGTAATGTAATGTACAGTATTGCATGCCACTATGGCGTTACACGAAATTCTATCTGTATCATGCAGTGAGATTTAATAATTTGTACACATCATATAATAAAAAAATTGTATATAATTTTTATCATTGCAAACACTTTATACATAAAAATGAGTCCCTATTTCCCTATGACATAGTATCACTTGTGAACGGCTGGATCAATTACGTTAGTTATTTTTTGTTGTATTTACTATAGTCTGAAAGGATATTGCAAAAAAAAATGAAGAAAGATGCGTGAAACATTAGAATTTATATGGAAACTTAACCGCCATAGTGACTTTTCTAATCTAACCTCATTAGTGCTTTTGACATTAAAAAACTTTTTTAATGTAATCTTATTCAGTTTGACATAATTGTCAGGGATTGTCAGATACGCATTTATAATCTGTAATGTGTTTTTTTTAATTGATTATTATTAGTTCATTTTATATTCATAATTTAAAAAAAAATAACATTGTACACTCCTTTCGTAAAAAGAGGTCCCACAAAGTTTTTGCTTTACGTATTAATATATAACTTACAAAATAAATCGCTACGACAGTCGCTAAAATGTCTGCGACATATCGCCTGTTCCAGTGTCGGTATGCCAACAAAACTATTCAAATAAAACTAGAATATAAAACGAAAAATTTGAGATTAGAATACTATTATTGTAATGTAACATAAACTATGTTTTTTTAATTATTATTAAACCAATTCGTAGTTAAGACAGAACTACGTCTGTCGAATCAGCTATTTAGTTATAAAAGAGTGCGAAAACGATTTTAAATTTTTAGTAGTGTATGGTGCGTTCCTTTCTGGGCCGATTCAATTCGAATATCATATCCAGCCAGCAACCGGTTGCCCTTGTAATAGTTGGCCGATGTTATCAGGCGCCCAGTTACCACGACCTATGTCATAGCCCTACGATTTCCTTATTCCGTACCAATAAAGACTGTCAGTGCCAGTGATAGGGGTCATGGTAAACTGGTCCTAAACCGTCGGCAAGTGCAACGCGAACGAAAATATACGGCGCGCTGAGTTGTTTTGCCGCCTTATCACTATTGTCATAGACTAAGTCAATAATTTGACTCGACGATTTGATTTTGAAACATCAATTGTCACAGTAACGTCGTAATATATATCGAATAGCACTTATTGAAGTGAAACTTCTTCAGGCGCATGAGGGTAAATTATTTAGGGATGAAACGCGTGATTGACGTCACGAAGATGTGGAGCATTTTTATGCGAATTCGTTTAAAGGTTTCGTAGTTTTAATATTTACAAATAATACGTAGCATTTTAATTTGTCACGCGTCATTTACTAGTTTTCATAAAATAAAAATATTTGATAAATTCTCTTTTCGAAATGTTCATTTCAAAAACAAAATTTAATTAATAATCTTCAATATTTACAAATAAACACTTGAGATTTGAATAAATGATTTGTATTCATTTTCGACACTTTTTTATATTTTAAAAACAATTAAATTCATTACATTCTTAACATATGTTCCTTTTCCCCTTCCTCTAAGTCTCGGAAATCTAAAGTCTTAGATTTTTATAAATATAAGTTGCACACAGAAGCAAAATAGTACACATACTATGTGTACGATTTGATTTTTTGAATGTGTACATTTAAAACAATAGGTTTCGTGGCAGTTTTTTCGCAGCGGAATCAACTTTATGAATTGGTGGTAGATTTTTTACAAACGAACAGACTACTAACGATTCAAAAGTGATTTTTGAGCCTATTTAAAGAATATTTTGATTTTAAAGTGGAACATGTAAAGTGAAATATAGCCAATGCCAAGACTGATAGCGGCGCCAATGTCTGAGTCTATAGCAGTTATTGTATATACTTACTTATTCAAATTAAATCAAAATTATGTGGTTGCATAAAACCATACAATTTTTTTCATAGGAATAAAACAGATAGAGAACCAACCAATGCCTATTATGTTATATTTGTATATCCTGTAAACGACTTAAAAATGCTAGATCAGGTCAACATCATATAGTGTTAATATTTAACATCAATATATAGATAATACCTTACTGTATTTCAAACTAGTAATACAAAAGAAAAACAATGTAAAAAGAAATATAAATACTTGTTTACAAAGGAAGCTTTATCATTACGTCAGCGAAAGCTGCGAAAGCTGCGTAACCTATTATAAATAATAATAAACGTGGGTAGCCTATTATAAATAACAAGGATGCAAAAGGCGGTGTTGCTGGACTCGGCTAGGATAGTCCGGCGGTTTCTCAGCCTGCAGCCCTGACCCCCGGCCGTTGGTCTCCCTGCCGGGGTGTATCCTCCGCCCGTTATATTTATTTATGTAATTGTTTATGTAGGTATATGTATTATTTCATATTTTTGTATACAAGTAATTGTTATAAATTTATTTATATGTAATAATAAATATATATATTCTATAGTCAACGTGCGTGAGTGTAAAAGTGGTATAATAATAATTACAAAGAGGTTTGTACCAGGCAACCTATGACTCAATGATGTAAATTCCAAATTCATAAATTCTATTTTCAAGTAGGTTTTACAGAAAAATGGATTACGTTCAATAAAGAACGTAGTCCATTCATCAAATCCGGTTAGTAAACGAAATAGCTGGATAACTTTTTACATCAGCATTGTATGCAGATGTAAATTCGGGTCTGAGATGGTATAATATTCATCTTTTACAAAGTAAAGTCGCACGTCGCGAAATTTCACTTGAAAAGTGAAGCAATTTTTTACNGCTCGAGGTTTTTTGATATTTATATTTATATTTATGTAATGCAAAGTAATATTGTGCTGTGTCTGCGCGGCGCGTAGTCTATGCAGCGGGCGGGGCGGGCCGCGCGGGGCGAAGGCGGGCTCTCGGCCCGCCAACTTAAAAATGCCGCCGCAGAGCCTCCGAATCGATACGCCGCGCGTCACGTGCCGCCGCGCGCCACCAATAGCGACTCGGCGGGCGGGGGCCGCCGCCAGTGCACGACCACACGCCGCACCGAGCGGACGTACGCCGGACGCGAATTCGACCGATACTACCGGGCCATGGTGTAGTGCAGTGCCATGAGTGCGTGGACGGAGGACGTGCTGTCCTGGCGCGAAGAGCGGCTCGGCCTCACCGAGTTGCCGAGCACCAACAGGCGGAAGAATCGCACCGCGCCCTACAGGCTTCATCGGCCGCATCTGTCCACGGCCCACGTGCCGGACCCGGTCCCGGAACCCCAAGGAACTCATATCTCGCGCCTGTACCCGGAACTTCTGGCTTTAATATTTGAAAGGCTTCCGGTGCGCGACCGAGGCCGAGCGGCCCAGGTATGCCGCGCGTGGCGCGACGCCGCCGACCGCAGGTCCGTCTGGCGAGGAGTGGAGGCGGCTTTGCATCTGCGGAGGCCTGCGCCGGTGCTGTTCGCTTCGCTGGCAAGACGCGGAGTTCGTAAACTGCAAGTGCTGTCGCTGAGACGCGGCCTGCGGGACGCCGTCGCGGCTCTGCCCGGATTGGAATCTCTCTCTCTCAGCGGCTGCTACAGTGTGACCGACGCGGCGCTGGCCAGCGCTTTCGCGGCCGAGCTACCGGCGCTGAGAAGGTTGGATCTCTCGCTATGCAAACAGGTGACGGATTCATCCCTCGGCAGAATCGCACAGTCACTGAAAAATTTGGAGGAGTTGGAGCTGGGCGGATGTTGCAACGTCACCGACACCGGTCTGCTTCTGATCGCGTGGGGTTTACGGAAACTACGCCGCTTGAATCTGAGATCGTGCTGGCACGTGAACGACGACGGAATAGCTCATCTGTGCGGCGGAGGAGAGGCGAGAGGCACCCCGGAATTGGAGCACCTGGGTTTGCAGGACTGCCAGAGACTGACTGACGAAGCGCTGAAACATGCCGCCACCGGTCTTCCGAAGCTAAAGTCTATCAACCTGTCCTTCTGCGTGGCCGTCACAGACGCGGGGTTGAGGCACCTGGCGAGGCTTCCGCATTTGGAGGATGTCAACCTGAGGGCGTGCGATGGCGTATCGGACGCCGGCGTCGCCCACTTGGCCGAGAGCGGCAGGTTGAGAGCCTTGGATGTGTCATTCTGCGACAAAGTCGGGGACGAGGCTTTGTCGCACGCCACTCTGGGGTTGTCGGGGCTCCGTTCGTTATCTCTGAGCGCGTGTCGACTGACAGACGAGGGGCTGGAGAGGGTCGCGAGGCTGTCGCAACTCGAGACCCTGAATATAGGGCAATGCACGCGGGTCACCGATAGAGGACTGCGCGCGCTGGGCGAGGGCTTGCGCAACTTGAAGGCGATAGACCTGTACGGGTGCACGTGTATCACTCCGCAGGGCTTGGACCATATCGTGAAGTTGCCGCGGCTGAGCGTGCTCAACCTGGGCCTGTGGCATGTGCGGTGACCACACTCGCGATAGTGAGTGTCTAGTGTCGCGAGTGCGTGAGTGCGACGGTCGCGTAGTGAGGAGCCGAAAGGTTGTATACTGGACTGCGATTATGAAATTAACCAATTACAAGATATTAATTAGTATAGTTAGGAAACGGGGTTGCTTTCTCGTTCTGTTTTTAACAGTTGAGTTATCGTTGGAATTTTGTTGGAAAAACTGTGATTTTATTGCTCTTTTTAGTTGAGTTATGTAAGAAAGTTTCCCCGATGCCTAGTCGCAATTGAAAGCAAGGCCTTTTTTATTAAACGTATATTCCACGATAAGTTTACAACGTCGATATTTTTGTTTGTTTTTGTAAATCTAAAGTTATTATTATTGGATTTATCGATATACTCAATTGTTTGTTTAAGCTATAATAAAAAAGGCCTAGTTTTGTTAATGTAATTAATTGCTCCATTAGGTAGAAACTTAGCCATTCTTCTAATTGTTATTTCTAATTCGACCGTATGCATTCGATTAAGCGATTTCTTATTTTAAATCATTTTTTATGGATATTTTGTGGCACTGATACCTTTGTTATATGATAAAATGTAAGTGATTTCAAACACTATTTAATTATTAATTCAAAAGTCCAAAAACTATGCTGTCATACCTACAAAGTCAAAAGTTGTGTCATTTTTATAAAAATAGGTGGATCATTAATATAATTTCACTTACGTAACATTTAACATAAGTTTTTATACATTTCGACAACTGGATGCCATTCTAAGTATACTAACGCCAGTAGGAGCTAAAATTATGTATGGGAATGACGTATCATATCGATATGTCACATGAACAAATTGCGTTTTAGACGTTCGACGTAGCGTTATCGTATTTAGAATGCAAACGAGACTTCGATACAAACTTGTGCGAACGCTTCTTCACTTTTTTTTCAATAAATTAGCTTCACGAAGATAATTAATGTGTAAAATACATAAGTGGAAATATAAACAAGCAAGAAATCAACGTAACACAGTAGAAAAAAGGAAATGTTTCATTTGTATTGGTAATACTTATGTACAAAGTAACGTTTGTTTCCTGATAGTACAATTACGATGAGCAATTGCTGCAAGAATTGAATTATATAGATGCTCATTAGAATACATACCAAAAAAACTTGTAATGAATAAAATCTGTCATACGAAGTTTTAAATTAAGTTTAAGAGAAAACCTCAAAGAGATTTATTCACACAATAGTGTCGTAACCTATTTCGAATAACGCTTCGTATTCGGTTATAATATTCACTTTAAAGCAAATGAAGTATAGGGTTTTATTAGTGGAATAAAAATGCACTACGTTATTATAACAGTTTGCAAAAAGTGTTAAAAAAATAAAGGTTTTTATAATGTTTCGAAAATATACAACACGTTATTCTGTGTGTTATTCTCCTTTTTATATATCAAATGCCAAATTAAATTGGAACTGTAAAAACTTATAGAAACCAAACAAAACCAAAATATGTAACTGCGTGTTCGAAGACAGTTAACAATAATAAATGTTTTGTAATATTTGTGAAATTCAAGACTTAGACTATAGATCGTATTCTGTTAATATTTTTTATTTTAAAACTAATGTACTGTTTCATTGTTACTATAAAAACTATTAAAACCCATAAAATGTAACTGGAAGATAACACTTTTTAAAAGTTAGAGGTTTTTTTTATTACATAAAAGACGTTATTCTGGTGATCTTAATACTTTAAAATATTTATCAAATGTCGACGTAACTGATACTATAAAAACGGTTTAGAAACCTAAAATATTAAAAAAAAAATGAAACTATTTTTAATAACTTATACGAGAAATAATAGTGTTCTATAGATCTTTGGCTTGTAACTATGAAAACATCACATGTTGAATTAAATTGGTATTAAAAAAACTGATTTGAAATTGAACATATTATTTAACTTGGTCTTTTCGGGGATTATCACATTTTATGATAATAAAAAAAACAGTCTGTGTCAGATCTATTCCGTAAAATAAAGATGTTTTTCTGTAGACCTTATTTTTTAACTTCTTTTCATAACAATATGCAATGTAGACACCAAAATGTGTAACTGGGTATATGGTAATAATAACAGTTTACAAAATAATAAAAAAACCCTATAGAAGTTTTTTAATATATGTCCGATTTAATTTACAAACTATAGATGTAATTTACGAATTGTACAAATTGTTTTTCTGTGTATTTTATTTAAAAATCAAATATAGCATTGCTAATATAAAAATTATTTTAAAACCTAAAATATGTAACTGGGTATTCGATGGATATAACACTTTTGAATAGTAAACAATATAGAAGTTTTTTTAATGCTTCTGAACGATTTCAGAAATGACAAGACGTTATTATGTTGCAGCTATTTTCATTTACGAAATGTCATGTACATGAATACATATTTCAAACTATATCAATTTCAAATTTTTTTATATAAATAATTGCAAACGTTCAGTAGGTCTTATGCTTCAACTATTTATATAAGTAATACAACGTTACATTGGGTATCATAAAAAATGTATTCGGAGATTATAATTGTTTATAAAATAATTAAAATTAGAGATTTAATAATTGTCAAGACGTTATTCTGTTGCAGTTAACTTCAGTTACGAAATGTAATGTACGTAAGTACATATTTAAAACTATATCATTATCCAAAATAAAAATTCTGGTCTTAATATCATGTAGGGTTTCTGAACTATTTGATAAATGAAGTTTTTTTGTAGATCTTATGCTTTAACTAAGTTTTAAAAAAATGTCAAATGTCGAATTAAATGGGTACTAAGAAATCTGTTTAGAAACTCTAAATATGCAACTGGGTATGCGGAGAATACAACAGTTGATACTAATAAGATAAATTGAAACCTTTTTTTAAAAATCTTATGCTTTAATTATTTCTATATAAAAGTATCAAATGTGTTAAATGTAGCCTTCCGTTAGGTATCAAAAAACTCAAAATATGTAACTGGGTATTCGGAGATAAATTAAGAGGTGTTTCTGTATTATGCTTTAACTACATAAATACCAAATGTCGATATGTAACATAAAAACTGTACATTATCATAAAAACTGTATTGCAACGCAAAATATGTATTTGGAGATAATAACCCTTTAAAAAACTAGATAAAAATAGACGTTATTCTGTTTTTGTAGCAGCTACTTTAATTTACGCAATGTCATCATGTTAATCTATATTAATTTCGAACAAATTAAATATATCTGGTCTTAATATTATGTAATATAGTTTTTCCAACGTATTACTCAATGCCATGATCTCAACTATACGTAATCTTTTTTATTAACTATTTTTTATTTGAATTCTGATTGCATACGGTCGAATTGGGAGAAAAACTCTTTTTTTTTTAAATGATATGTTGATTTCTGTACAAACGAATGTAATTATAGGTAAAATGTATTAAAAGTCATCGTTTAAGTTGCAAATTACTTAAGTAATTTTATTTCTCCTTCTCCTATGAATTATATACCTATATTATAAAAAAGATATACACAATTATTTAGAAAAGACAGCCTAATGATTTAGTACTACGATGTTACAAATATAAATACGAAGCAAATTTGTTTATATAACATTGGAAACTTCTGCCTGATTACGATCGCTTATAGATAGTTAATTGAAATGTTAAAACTCAAGCTGTCTGTGAGCTATCATCGAAAACCCTACTCAAACTTTTTGAGATATAACAAAACAATGTACATTACATACATATCATCACGCCTCATTCCCTTCGGGGTAGGCAGAGACAACATCCTTCCACTTGCCACGATCCTTGCATATCTCCTTCGCTTCCTTCATTCTCATCAAACCTTTCATACAAGTTCGTCGGTTTAGAGTACTCTTGACCTGGCCATAATTTAAAATGTCCTGGATTGGAGGAACGTTCGCCTCGGTCTTCTCCTTCCAACTTTCGCATTCACTCTTGACTCATAAATCCTTTTTGTCAGTCTCCTTTCATTCATTCTCTCTACATGCCCAAACCATCTGAGCATACCTTTTTCAATTTTAGTCACTACGTCTTCTTTTATACCACAACGTTCTCTTATCACACTATTTCTTACTCTGTCACTTAGTTTTAACGCACACATACATCTCAACGCTCTCATCAAAGTAAAGTAGCAGCCCATTAATGTCTCACTGCTGGGCGCAGTCCTCCTCACTCCTAGGACAGAGGGTTTTTAGTCCACTAGTCGAACATGCTAACCACTAGACCAATGAGGCAGTATAGATATTATTAGTTTAGATATCCATATAGCAACCATCAACTGTCGGATCTTTTAAAACCCCAGAACAGCTGAACAACTAGAAATAGCATAAGAAGAAATAAAACGGGATATCATGGTTAAAAGAAACTATGTCAAAAACATAAATGAACTAAGAGAAATCTCAGAAATAACAGAATGGTATCCACTGGACAGCAAAAGGAAAACAGGTAGACAGGTTAAGAGATAGGAAGATGACATCAGAAAAATACGAGGTTCCACATGGTCTCGAACAGCAAGGAATAGAACGGAATGGAGAGCTTTAGAGGCGGCCTTTGTCAGAAGTCAAGTTGACGACTAATTATTATTATAACTTTAGAAAATTGGTAATAGTTGCAGTGGTGTGCACTAGTGGTTAGCATGTTCGACTACAGACATGATGTCCTGGGTTTGAGTCCCGGGTCGGGCCAATTCAAATATCAATATTGAGTTTTCTATAAAGATTTTCTCAATATTTGCCCGAAGTTGGGAAGTTGGCGGTGAGATCCACCCCTGTGCCTCGGAGAGCACGTTAAGCCGTTGGTCCTGCGCCTCATCTCTCTCCGGTCGTGTCGGATTACCGTCACATCGGGCCATGAGAGTGAAGGAATAGAGAGTGCACTTGTGTACTATGCCTGCCAATCCGCAGTGGAGCAGTGGTGGTGTATGCTTTTTAAACCCTCTCTCATGCGAGTTAGGAGGCCTGTGCCCAGCAGTGGGACGTTAATGGGCTGCTACTTACCTTTTTTTTACTTACCAACAATAAAGGTCAACATTGAAACAAACAAACTCCCAGAAGACGTTCTAGAGATGTAAAGTCTTTGTTAGAAGAAAGTTGGTTGAAAAATCATACTATAAGTTGCAAGAAGACGATAGAAACGCGTGGGAGTAGACGAATTGATTTATTTGAATTTAAATATAATAAACTAATGTGATATTATAATGATGATGGTAAAAACAGGACAGGGTGCAAAGGAACCCCCTTAACTTTAGGTTTTAAGTCGTTCTTTAATACCATCATCAGTACATTAGAATTAGTGTGTGGAATCAAAAGGAAATACTTCAAACATTACTAGCTGAACCCGAGACTTCGTCTGCGTGGAATGGTTTTCGGTACCAATATCCTTAATTTAGGCAAATTGCAAATAAGAAACATACCTATAAATACTCCAATGAGCTATTTGCTAAGAGCTTATAGTTCTCCTTCGAGTCTGCTCCGATTTCTGTTACCTCGGCTCTATCTGCCAAAACGACGGCTGCATTGACCAAGATGTTACTAGCAGGGTAAATGGAGGTTGAATGAAGTGGAGGCAGGGAAAATTTATAAGACAAACGTAAAACCTGTCATCCTGTATGGATTAGAGAGCAGGGCCAGAAAAGGGGAGAATGAAAGGAAATTGCATGCAGCGGAGATGCGAATGTTAAGATGGATGGAAGTGTGAAAGTAGCACCGGTGACAAGTTAAGCAGTGGAAGGCTATCCTTGTATGGGCATGTCATAAGAAGGAAGGATAGCCATATAGGCAAGAGGGTCCTAAATCGTAAGCGACAGGACCGGAAGAGGGCGACCAAAAAAAGTGTGGATGAACTGCGTGAAAGAGGATATGTGATAAGGGGTGTGACTGTAGAAATGACATCGGATAGAGTGAAGTGGCGAAAAGAAACATGCTCTGCCGACCCCACCTAGTTGGATAAGGGCAAGAAAATGATGATGATCGTAAGAACCTTCCTCAGAGATGGTCTAGTTCGTGAGGCAGTGCAATTTAACCACCGTAACAAATTTCAAGTCTCTACGCCTTATGGTTCCAGATATCGTGATGAGTCAATAGATACCTGGATATCTCTTTTAAATATATATAGAAGATATAAGGTGTTACGACAGGACAAACAGGCATAATCTACTAACTGAGTAAAGCCAGGGCGAGCCGCTTGTAAAAAATATTCGCCCCTGTTTTAAAGGTCTAATCAGTAATGTATATTATCAAATACGATACGTATATCTTAAAATAAAATCTGATAACTAGATAGAGAAATGAAGTGAGACAGAAACTTAGAAATGTTATTGAAATAAGACATTGAGTTATTAAACACGCAACAATTTAACAATAAAAAGAAATATAATTACAACCAAAAGAGACTAATATTCTTTGAGAGAATCATTAACAAATTTATATAACTTAAAAGCCAAATAACTCAAAGGTTCACTTAAGATTGAATTAAAAACACCAATATTTCTAAAATTTAAATTTAATTCATGCGTTAATGTTTCTCTCAAACTTTGATTCAAGGCCTTCAGTTGCTCCACAAACTGCACAATTAGGGGAAGAACTCTTCCTCACTGAACCTACCCAAAGGCATGTGTCCAGACCTTACTCCAAATGCTATTACTAACTTATTTCTATTCACTTAGTTTTTAAGTAAAAAAAGTAAGTAAGTAACAGCCCATTAACGTCCCACTGCTGGGCACAGGCCTCCTCACTCCGGGGAGCGAGGGTTTTTAGATCATAGACCCACCACGCTGCTCCACTGCGGATTGGCAGGCTTAGTACACACGTGCACTCTCTATTCCTTCACTGTCATAGTCCGATGTGACGGGAATCCGACACGACCGGAGAGAGATCAGGCGCAGGACCGACGGCTTAACGTGCTCTCCGAGGCACGGGGGTGGATCACACCGCCAACTTCCCAACTTCGGGCAAATATTGAGAAAATCTTAATAGAAAACTCAATATTGATTTTTGAATTGGCCCGACCCGGGACTCGAACCCAGGACCTCATGTCTGTAGTCGAACATGCTAACCACTAGACCAATGAGGCAGTTCAGTTTTTAAGTAATTCCTTTCAAATTATTAGATACAAACTTACATTTATAATGTAATCAATGTACATATTTTACTTTACAACGAATATATCGGTGGGCATCATTGGTATCCTTGGAATATTAGCTGACTCACCAGTCGCAGGCCCATTTACAAGGGTCGCAACATTTTTCTTTATATCTCTTGAATGGTATGTCCAATTTTAATAATTTAAAAAGTTTTTTACAGGTATTGAGACGGTCTTTAATTGGAATAAAATAGTGAAATGCAAAAGAGTAGTTATAGTAGTATAACTACGTACTAAGCAATGTAGGTGTGTTCCTAACGTCAGAGTCAATTTACACTTTATTACGGCTGCACAAAGTTCAAAATCAATTGAATAGTCACAACAAATTGAATAGTAAAATCATTCGTAAAACTGAAATCTGTCACATGCCAAATCTTTTTGACAGAACGAAGTGTGTCGGGTCTGCCAGTCTATATTCTATTCTATAAATATAAAAGCAACTTTTATTTCTTTGTTATTGATAAACTTGAATTTACAGGACCGATCGGCATGAGACCATGACCATTCGACGCGGAATTAATTGTAGAAGATTTTAGGCTATTCATTTTTTTAATTCCATCAACCTTTTGCCATTATTTTTTTCAAATTTATGTGGATAGTCATTTGTTTCTGCTACGAAGCGCACAAAGACCGGCAAAATGTCTAACGTCACTTCAATGCTTATAAACGCGTTTTCACACACCCTTCCACGCATTCACCCACGCACTTCCACGCGTCCAACCACGCATCCACAAGGTTAAGACATGAATTATTAGACCGTTGTCTATAGCAACGGTTTTGCTAATTCATTTCTAGGTTGAGTAAATAAGTCAATCATTTATGCTACTATCTTTTGTTTAAAAATAATTCATCTTTCATAGGTTATGTAAAGATGTCATCTTTTGTTTCAAAACAAAAAAGATTCTGTGTGTCATTTAATCGATTGTGTTTTGTAAAGTATTTATTCAATATAAAAATGAATAGCAAAATGTGTTGGTAAGCGCATAACTCAACAACGCCTGGGTCAATTTTGACAATTGTTTTTTAATGTTCGTTGAAGTCCAAGGATGGTTTTTACGTCTAGAAATATTCGAATAATACACAAAAATCCTAAAAACATCCCTATTCAGTTTGCCATACAAACGTTTTCTAACGAAAATGTAGTCAATTTGAGATTTATTGCTATTCAATAAAGTTCATAATCAATTACAAGTACTCACTGTTGTCTAAGCAATGTAGGTGTGTTCCTAACGTCAAAGAGTAAATTTGCACTTTATTACGGCTGCACAAAGTTCAAAATCAATTGAATAGTCGTAAAATGTAAGAGCTAAAGATATTTAGTACTGCTGTAATACATTTCAAATCTTTTTGACAGAACGAAGTCTGTCGGGTCTGCCAGTTTTATATAATCTAGATGATACATACATAGCATCACGCCACNTTTTTTTCAAATTTATGTGGATAGTCATTTGTTTCTGCTACGAAGCGCACAAAGACCGGCAAAATGTCTAACGTCACTTCAATGCTTATAAACGCGTTTTCACACACCCTTCCACGCATTCACCCACGCATCCACCCACGCACTCCCACGCTTCCAACCACGCATCCACAAGGTTAAGACATGAATTATTAGACCGTTGTCTAAACCAACGGTTTGTTAATTCATTTGTAGGTTATGTAAATATGGCATTCATTTATGCTACTATCTTTTGTTTTAAAACAAAAAAGATTCTGTGTGTCATTTCATCGATTGTGTTTTGTTTAGTATTTATTCAATATAAAAATGAATCGCAAAATGTGTTGGTAAGCGCATAACTCAACAAGGCCTGGGTCAATTTTGACAATTGTTTTTTTTAATGTTCGTTGAAGTCCAAGGATGGTTTTTACGGCGAGAAAAATTCGAATAATTGCAGAGGAAAATCCTAAAAACATCCCTATTCTGTTTGCCATACAAACGTTTTCTAACGAAAATGTAGTCAATTTGAGATTTATTGCTATTCAATAAAGTTCATAATAAGTTACAAGTACTCACTGTTGTCTAAGCAACGTAGGTGTGTTTCTAACGTCAAAAAGTCAATATGCACTTTATTACGGCTGTACAAAGTTCAAAATCAATTGAATAGTCGTAAAATGTAAGAACTAAAGATATTTAGTACTGCTGTAATACATTTCAAATTTTTTTGACAGAACGAAGTCTGTCGGGTCTGCTAGTTTTATATAATCTAGATGATACATACATAGCATCACGTCACATTCCCATAGGGGTAGGCAGAGACAACATCCTTCCACATGCCACGATCCTTGCATATCTCCTTCGCTTCTTTCATTCGTCGGTTAAGAGTACTCTTGACCTGGCCGTTATTTAAAATGTCCTGGATTTGGTCCAGGAACGTTCGCCTTGGTCTTCACCTTCCAATTCCAATTCACTCTTGACTCATAAATCCTTTTTTGTCAGTCTCCTTTCATTCATTCTCTCTACATGCCCAAACCATCTAAGCATACCTTTCTCAATTTTAGTCACTAAGTCTTCTTTTTTACCATCATAATCTAGATGATATCAATGGATATGCTTAGTTTAGGCTAAAAATACACTTTTAGGTGAAAAAACAACGCCCACATGCATGGGCTACAATAATAGGTGTAAGGAACCTGTTAAATAGAGTTTCTAATGTTTAGTAAAAGCACATTGAGTAAACAGCATCCAGTTTCTGTTGGCATAACTCATGGAATGTGACCTCCGCAACTCGTTAATGGTTAAACTAGTAAAGCATCCAGTTAATTAACTGGTTAAATGACAAATGCCTCTAAAACAGCTCGTAGAAATATTACACGCAATGTTACGTTTTATATTCGATGATGTTTACTGTTTTTTATAACGCGAGAAGTTTAAATAAGGTCATAAATCCTTTCGTTTAGGACTTTCGTGTTTGTTATATGTTAGATGGTGTTTTTTTTGTACAATATCAACATATTTTCATATTCGTTTTAACTTATTGTATAATTGAATAAAAATACTTTCTATTTAAATAAAATAAACAAATAAACATGATAACATTATATCGAACCTTAACATTAATACAGACAAAATAAAAGTAACTAAAATGCGCCATCAGAAGCAAATGGATGGGTGCCCATAAGGCTGGCAGGGTTACCTCTTTGGACAGCNGTAATTGAATAAAAAGACTTTCTATTTAGCAATGAATTTCTTAGGAAGAATTCAAAATATCTGAATCTGTTGTGACATTACTTACTAATGAATTGTGGGATAAAACTGTGAATAATTGATTGGATACGGTATATACAGATGTAATTGGCATTAGCCCTTATGTAAAGCGCTAGAATTTCGAATAGTATATAGTAAAATACTATTTGTGTACAAAATAAACAAAAAAACATGATAACATTACATCGAACATTAACATTAATACAGACAAAATAAAAGTAACTAAAATGCGCCATCAGAAGCAAATGGATGGGTGCCCATAAGGCTGGCAGCGTTACCTCTTTGGACAGCGATACTTATACGCTGTCCGAAGTACCACCCGGCCTTAGGGTCACGGGTGACATCAACTAAGTGAGATGAGATTTCTTTCAAAAAACTTTTAGCCTCAGGACCCCACGGTCCCAATGTCTCCACGCCAAAAGGCACAAATATGTATTCTAAAGCAAGGCTCTCATATTTGCGCCTCTTGGCGTTTTCAGCTAATGACGCCGCCGCTCCCGCTGATTTGGAGGTAGCGTCAATGTGAGATGGTGCAAGCGTATCAACACATGTAGCATCCCACACCAACGACCTTCCTTTTTTCCAAGGCATCAACGACATACCATCAGGTCTCTTACCATCATCACGTGCAATTCCATTCGGCTCGAGAATAGCCGGCACGTTAATGGTGACAAGGGTCCTTCTGATGATGTCGTTGATGCCGGCGTGTCTCGGAAGACGACCAGCACTACGAAGACAAGACAGACCATGGTGACCGAGTTGATTTACCCACTCACCACATTTACAACGATGGGGCTCTGTTGTTTTCACACCCAGACGCAGACACGTAGATAAAGATAACGTAGTCTTGTCTAACAAGGTACCTACGGATGCAGATGGAAGCGCATGTAGCCAGAAACCTGACTCGCGTTCAGAAACAGCAAGGAGGCGAGCCCTCTCTGTTAGATTTTTAGATGTTTGTCATAGATTAAAAGATACATTTTTACACAGGGGTTCGTCCCATGATTTTTGAGAAGATAAAATATTTGGTAAATTTTGACTCGAACATGCTAAAAACCAAGCATTTTAAAATTTAAACATATATATTAAAATGAAGTTCTGGTCATTAGTCTCGCTACTCTAGATCGTCTGGACTGATTTTGGTTTTGAATTATTTGTAAAGTTCCAGGGAAGGTTTAAATTGTGAGTAAATATGCAAAACATTGCTTGGAATGTAGTAAAAAAAAACAATTTCGCTTTTTCTTAGAACCCACTCCAACCTGTCAAACATTTGACGTTTATCCCGTCGTTTAGAAATCAATTTAAATTTAAAGGAATACTTTTATTTTTGACATTTGACAACCAACAATTTCTGATTGTATCTATAATATTCTCTGGACGTTTAGGAATTGTTTTAGTTCCGGTTAAGTTTTGATCATTTTTGATACTAAGGTTGAAACATTCTCCCATTACGATTTGGCTTTTTTATTTATTGATTATGTGGCGGTACGAACTATGCCGGGTTAGCTAGTCATATATCAAACGTATGTATTCTAAAAGACATTTTCGTTTGTTTTTGACATTTGACATTGACAGCCAACAATTTCTGGCCGCAACTATATTTAACGGAATTTAGCGGGAATCTAGGCGTAAAGGCCGCGTTTTTTCTTATGAGTTATTTTTGTATTTTGACCAAATTTCTTATTAATATTAAAGCATTTTCCAATTACACTGGTCTGAAATAAACATTCTTGTTTTCACGCATGAATTCTTCATATTCACGGAATCTGACATACAATTAAGTACCACACGTAGATTTCCAATACAATATTTATTTAATTAACAAACGATATTATTACAACGAAATGAATAAATATTACAGTCTAAGTTTTATATTACAAAATGAACAAATTATATCGGTCAGCTATCTTATTATATGGTCAGAAAATTTGTATTTTGTAGTTTTTTTCGTTTTCATTGTTTCTCGGCGCATTGACCAACAGAAATCAGCGAGCATTGCTGCTGACCATTTCCCATTGTAGCGTTTTTCAATCTGCATTATATCCTGATGAAACCTTTCACCACGCTCATCTGATATGGTTCCAAGATTTTCAGGAGAGAAATCTAAATGAGAGTCCAAGAAATGAATCTTGACTGTCATATTGCATCCTAAAGCTTTATAAGGCAGAAGGAAGCTTTCGAATGATTTGTCGGTATTTCTCACTTTTTATATTCCCAAGAAAATTATGACAAACTTCCACAAAAACCACCCAACCACCTACTCTTTTTTCTGCTTTGCTCAACTTCGAATCAAAAGCTTCATCTTTCATTACTTCACGTATCTGCGGACCACTGATGATGGAAAAAAAAACTAGACTTGATGGAAAAAATCGGCCAACGGGGATAGTTTCAGAACATTTGAATCGTCATATTTATGTTAAAATTTTTAAAAGGAGGATTTCATTGCAGACCAGTGTTATCATTCAACCTTTTTAGCAGCTAGTCTATGTTAAATACGATGACAGTACAATAATGTAGGCGACATCTTAAGGATTTCCAAGAGAAATTTTAGTTTATTTCTTTCTTGGATATAACTAACAAAAAGCTTCGAAAAAAATTAAACTTCTATTGTTTGATTTGCTGTAACTGTATCTTATTCTTTGCCGAACAGGTATTTTCAATGTATCCTCATGCTTTATCTCATTCGCTCAAGCGTACATTTATATATTACTATCTCGCTCATATTTGTCGGGCTGTATGCGCTACAGCTCAGGTAAATAAAAGAGATAGCCATATATGTTTTGTGTGCGTGCGAAAGAGACAAATAACGACCGCCGAAAATGGTCGCACGACGTTGCACAGACTAATTCCCGTAATAAAACGATAAAAATTATTTTCAAAAGTATAATTTTATTACAAAAGCGAAAGTTGTAAACGAATCTATTTAATGATTTCCAACTGTTTTACGATCTTTAGTTATTGTTTTAAACAGACAATGAGTTGGTTTACGGTAATATTTCAGCTTAGGTACCAATATAAGTTTATACTTAGGTTATAAAATTATTTATAAGTAGGTTTTATAAATTTATTTTTAAAAAAATTGACTATTACATTGTCTTATACAGCTTAATTGCAAGCTGTATAATAATGTAGACATATTAATACTATTGTATAATATACGTCAAATGAATTTAAAAAATGTAAAAGGTCGCGTTCAAATTAATAAATATCAGGTAATTTTATGTATTAGTAAATTTAGTAATATCTTTCATATCTTAAATCTAGAAGATGAGACTTAATAAATTCAAACCTTCATTCAACGTTAGAATTAGAATCCAAATCGAAATCAAAATCAAATGACACAAATTTGTCGTATTTATTGAAGTAACTAAATATCAAATAATAAAACTATATATATATCAAAAATAATTAACAATTTGCTTAAAAATAAATTATGTTTCATTTGTAAATTCTTTATTACTATAATAATTTTTATTTTTAAGATATTTCTTTTAATATCGGTGTTATTCTCATTCTTAATGTGCTCTGGGAAATTATTGTCCACGGCCATATGAAGTATGTAATTAGCATGAAGGATTACTGAGCTTTGGAGTTAGAAAAAGGAGACTGTTGTGGGCTCTTCTCAGAATAGTGCGATAAGGAACCTTCGTAGCTTTTGATCCTTAGTCGTATTATTAGTCGTACTTTTAAAATATATGAGGATTTTAAAGTAAAAACCTACTTCAATAAAGTATTTTCCAATTTGATATATAGAGAATACGTTTTATTAAATCAAGTGTGAAAGAATCTGAAATTTTACTATACAGCTTCCGTCTCCATGCAAATATATATGGACACGGGACCCGTGTTCATACAAATGTAGTAAAAGCCATGTTTACGCTGGAAAAATTGCTAATTATTTCTTACGTTGGATAAATTGAACACGGTCCCTTTGTCCATACAAATATATATGGACACGGGAGCCGTGTTCATACAAATATCATAGAAAGACGCCATGATTACATTGGAGAAATAAGTAAACATTTCTCCACGTTGGATACATTCAACACGGCTCCCGTGTCCATAGAAATATGTATGGACACGGGAGTCGTGTTCATATAAATATAACAAATCTGATGCTTACACTGGAATATGTAAACAATTTTTTTGCTGTTATGAAGTAGAACTTAATAAAATGTTGATTTTAGAAGTTCCTCGCGAATTATTGAGATTCAACGGATTAATGAGATATATAACGGATCTTCTATGTAATTTTTCATGGCAACATCTAAAATAAATCTGTTAACAGCCACTTATAAATAAAACCCACGAATATTTGATTAAAGTCTTAAATTACTTAGTTTTTGTATATTTCGTTTATACAGGGTCATCGTTAGGTCAATGTCCTGATAACGGGCTCGAACCCAATCGGCCTCATTTACACTATTTTGATGAATTTAATAAGACTTGGACTTTTATCAGACTTAGAACTTTATTTAAAAAAAACTATATAAATAGACGTAACGTACGTAACCATTTTTTAGAAGATAAATTGTATAAAAGAGTTATTATCTTATCATTATGTTGTTATACAATTAAGACTGTTTTTTCTATGAAAGTGCTAAGGTAACAACAAATTGATATAGTGAGTTATCCTTAAAAGATAGACATACGCTGTCTTATACTTTTATGTAGACCTATAAAAGAGGAATTATCTCATCATACTTTGTTTAATTATATCTCTAAAGAATTGGGCAGCGTTTTGATAAAAGCACCCAGGCTTTATTTCATCTGAAACTTTCTAGAATTATAGTTTTGTCTCAATCAATTTACATAAAACCTAGATAAATTATATACATAAATTTTCCTCAGGAATCACTCTATCTATTAGTGAAAACAGAATGAAAATCGGTTAAGTAGTTTTGAGTTTATAGCATACAAACTGACGCGATCGAGTTCTTTGTTATATAACATTTAGGTAAGAGTTATGGTGTATTTATTATATATACTCAAAAGTAACTTTCAAAATATTAAGAGATTCAAATGGAAGTGTCAAATTATCGAGAATTTATTGCATTATGAATTTAAAATAACAGGAATTTAAATAACCAAGAATGAGGGTAGAAAAAGAGAATGTAAACAAACATAAAGCAACAAGACAAAACTACTTTTTAATGTGAAAAAAGGGTAGTAAATGATAGAAGTATCGTCATTTTTAGAGCTTGAAACTTGATATTTATTAATTAGGCTGTTGATTCGATATAAAGGATACTCTCTAACCTCAAAAAGGACATAAACTCTTCGCAGTAAAAAATTATCTATCACAGACGAAGTATTTTATTAAGGGACCAAGAAAAGATTTCAAAATATCGACATATGCAAATTATTCATTAAATTTATCGAGAGTGGACTGTAGTATGTGCGATATAGAAACCAGCTAATGATTTATTTAAAATATAGAATTAACAGGCAATAATTGTGTGTGTTAATGATATTTTTTTCGACCACTTTATTATCGTTAACAAGGGCTCGAATGCCGGTGTAAAATAAACACGTTTTCTATAGACGCGAGGACCTAACGGTACCTTAGAAAAGCCCCTCGACCGTTAGGGTTGGCAACTCACACTAATATTACAAAGTTTAATAGTTTGTTTGCTTGAATCTCAGAAACTGACGGCCTCGCTGGCGCAGTGGTGCGAGTATTCGCTTTGCTAGCGGAGGTCCCGGGTTCGATCCCCGGCAGGACAAATTTAGGAAATTGTATTTTCTAATTTGTCTGAGTCTGGACTGGTGGGAGGCTTCGGCCGTGGCTAGTTACCACCCTACCAGCAAAAACGTACCGCCAAACAAAGAGATTTGTGTTCCGGTACGATGCTGTGTAGAAACCGTAAGGGGTATATCGCCTCTTAACAGATTAGCGCGCTTCCATCTTAGACTGTATCATCACTTACCTTCAGGTGGGATAACAGTCAAGCGCTAATCTGACAGCAATAAAAAAAAAACTATAGGTGCGATTTGAAAAATTCTTTCAGAGTTATATAGCCCATTTATCTAGGAAGACTTTAAGCTATATATCATCATGCTAAGACTAATAGGAGCAAATTACCAGTGAAGAATGTCTTAAAAAACTTCGCAACAGCTTTTGTCTAATTTTTAAGGTTTATAAATAACCCATTTATCGAGGAAGGTTATCTACACTAATATTATAAAGATGAAAGATTTGTATTTTTGTATGTAACGAATAAACTCAAAAAGTACTGGACCGATTTTAATAAATCTNCTCGCCGAGTCCCACACTCCTGACCTGTAGGTCGGGGTTCGTGCCTAAACGCATTTCCAAAAAAAAAGGGGTGGGACTTTGAAACAAAACACTGTATACTCTAGATGCAGAGAGAGGGATAACGGATCCCCGAAGAAAGTGCGAAGAGAGGCGACGTAGCAACGCTTCACCAAGACATGCGTTCGTCTCATGCGCAGCTGTAAATGTCACATATCAATAATAGTAAGACACAGGTTAGGTGCAAGGTTAGGTGCACACATTATATATTTAGGTGCAGGGAGAGTGATAGCGGATTACCGAAGCGAGTGGGAAAAGAAGCGACGTGGCGATGCTTCCTATAGATGTTTCACATAAAAATTGTGCATGTATTAGTAGTCGAGTGCATTCTCAACACCATTCTGAGGATTTTGGCTGAATGACACGATATTTTAATACACACTGGACGCCTTACTAAAAACCTTTCGTCGTCGTCGTCGTCGCTACAACCGATGGACGCCCACAGCTGGACATAGGTCTCACGTAATGACGTCCACAAGGCCCAATCTTGCGCCGCCTGGTTCTTGCGGCTACCAGCGACCCTTTTTATATCGTTGGTCCACCTTGTGGGGGTCTGCCTACACTGCGCGGTCCGGTGCGGGGTCGCCACTCCAGCGCCTTCGGCCCACAACGTCCATCGGTCTTTCGGACTATGTGCCCCGCTCATTGGCATTTCAGGTTCGCGATTCGTAGAACTATGTTGGTGACTGTGGTTCTACTACAGAACTCTTCATTTCTGTTTCGATCACGTAGAGAAACTCCGAGCGAAGCCGTCACCATCGCACGCTGAGTGACTCTGAGCTTCCGAATGAGCCCCAGCGACCATGTTTCAGAACCGTAGGGCAACACGCACTGTTCGAAGATTTTGGTCTTCAGGCACTGAGGGATATCGAACTTTACTAAAAAAAGAAACCAGCTATGAAACACAGTCAAAAAAAAGCTGACGCTCGGATCAACGAACGTACGCGGCCGGCGCCGGTTTGCATGTATATCAAACTATTAAATTGAGCGCACTTACCCTCAATTTTGTCGCGCGGTCGTTGACCCGAGAGTCAGCCGATTGTGTTTTGTTATTGGTTTTTGAAGTTAAACTGCTTTAGACGCATAAGGGTAACGTTTTTACGGATGAAACCCGTGATTAGCGTCACGAAGATGTGCAGCGTTTTTTGTGCTAATTCCAAATTTTAAAATTTGCCAATCGAGATTTCAAAAAATTAATTTTCGACAGTTTTAATGACAATGAAATTTAAACATAACTTCCCTTTTACATACATACATAGCATCACGCCTCATTCCCATAGGGGTAGGCAGAGACAACATCTTTCCACTTGCCACGATCCTTGTATGTCTTCTTTCTTTCTCATTAAACCTTTCATACAAGTTCGTCGGTTTAGAGTACTCTTGACCTGGCCGTTATTTAAAATGTCCTGGATTTGGTACAGGAATGTTCGCCTTGGTCTTCCACTCCCAACTTTCGCATTCACTCTTGACTCATAAATCCTTTTTGTCAGTCTCCTTTCAACCATTCTCTCTACGTGCCCAAACCATTTAAGCATACCTTTCTCAGTTTTAGTCACAACGTCTTCTTTTATACCACAACGTTCTCTTATCACACTATTTCTCACTCTGTCACTCAGTTTTAATCCACTCATGCTTCTCAACGCTCTCATCTCTACCGCATTTATTTTACTTTTGTGATTCTTCTGCCATACCCAACTTTCACTACCATACATAAGTGTTGGCACCAACAC
>JACTOM010000919.1:4553-25666 GCA_015832385.1 Elymnias hypermnestra | reverse complement strand
CTTCTTATTTTCCTATCTTTGTATCGCATGTTGCATTACAGGCCCTTGTGGAATGGAGGTGAAGTGGAAGGCACTCTGTAAAGCATCCAATATCACAATCCCATGGCTCGCATCAGTCGTTTCACTAGTACAGCGGTTTTATTAAACCACAGTGTTTTAAATTGAATCTTTTTCCATCGCTTCTTATTTTCCTATCTTTGTATCGCATGTTGCATTACAGGCCCTTGTGGAATGGAGGTGAAGTGGAAGGCACTCTGTAAAGCATCCAATATCACAATCCCATGGCTCGCATCAGTCGTTTCACTAGTACAGCGGTTTTATTAAACCACAGTGTTTTAAATTGAATCTTTTTCCATCGCTTCTTATTTTCCTATCTTTGTATCGCATGTTGCATTACAGGCCCTTGTGGAATGGAGGTGAAGTGGAAGGCACTCTTTAAAGCATCCAATATAACAGCGCCATGGCTGGCATCTGCTGTTTCAATAGCATTGAGGCTGCATTAAACTACACAGCGTTTTAAAGTGAAACAATTTCCTTTTCATATTATTTTTAAATCATTGCATCGCATGTTGCATTACAGGACTTCGTGGAATGGGGGTGAAATGAAAGACACTCGATAGAGCATCCAATATAGCCACGCACATGGCTGGCATCAGTCGTTTCACTAACATAGTGGTTTCATTAAACCAGTGTTTTAAATTGAATCTTTTTCCATCGCTTCTTATTTTTATATCTTTGTATCGCATGTTGCATTACAGGCCCTTGTGGAATGGAGGTGAAGTGGAAGGCACTCTTTAAAGCATCCAATATCACAGCGCCATGGCTGGCATCTGCTGTTTCAATAGCATTGAGGCTGCATTAAACTACACAGCGTTTTAAAGTGAAACTATTTTCTTTGCTTATTATTTTTACATCACTGCATAGCATGTTGCACTACCGGCTTTCGTGGAATGGGGGTGAAGTGAAAGGCACTAGATAGAGCATCCAATATAGCCACGCACATGGCTGGCATCAGTCGTTTCACTAACATAGTGGTTTCACTAAACCACAGTGTTTTAAATTGAATCTTTTTCCATCACTTCTTATTTTCCTATCTTTGTATCGCATGTTGCATTACAGGCCCTTGTGGAATGGAGGTGAAGTGGAAGGCACTCTTTAAAGCATCCAATATAACAGCGCCATGGCTGGCATCTGCTGTTTCAATAGCATTGAGGCTGCATTAAACTACACAGTGTTTTAAAGTGAATCCTTTTTTATCGCTTCTTATTTTTATATTATTGTATAGCATGTCGCATTACAGGCTTTCGTGGAATGGGGGTGAATCAAAGGCACTTGATAGAGCATACAATATTGTGAGACCATGGCTCGCATCAGCTGTTGCATGTGTCAGTTCAAACCATACAACCTTACCCAACTGAAATGTCTCGTTTGGAAAAGCTTTTACTTCGAACAGACCAAACAGAATATAAAACACTTTGTTTATTATACCTTCTCTGTCACTGAAAGCCAGTAATTAATTCTGTTTATATTGGATACATTTAAATAACGTAGAAACAGGTTTTGTTTTGACTTTCTAGAGCTAAAAAGAACACATAATCATTAAGATTGGGCGTTTACTTATTTATTTAAAAATAACGGGTTCAAAATAAAATAGTCTTTGTCTCCACATTATTTGATACTAGATGATCGGTGCAACTCCGTCTGCACCTCATAAGAGAAACAAAAACTTGGTGATCATAAAAAAGGTTATAGTGAACCAACCTTAAAAGATATACATATGCTGTCTTGGACTTTTTTATAGAACTTTTAAAGAGGAACAATTCTTTCATACATGATTTTTGTGTAAGTTTAACTGTTTACGCAAAACAAGCAGCGGAAGTAGCAAAAAACAAATTATCCCGATTTTGAAACATTCTTGAATGGTGACCCAATCCTATTGGTATTAACGTGATGATATATAGCCTTCAGCCTTCCTTGATAAATGGGCTATCGATCACTGAAATGATTTTTAAAATCAGACCAGTAGTTCCTGAGATTAATGCGTTCAAGCAAACTCTTCAGCTTTATAACAGTAAGTAGCGGTTTCACCTATTCGTCATATCTTTTAAATGGAATGTCCTATTTTAATAATTTAAAAAGTATTTTACAGGTATTAGAACGGTCTTCAATAAAATATCATTTAAAAGGATAACGATTTTTTTATTGCTGACAGATAAGCGTTTGACTGTGATCTCACCTAATGGTAAGTGATGATACAGTCTAAGATGGAAGCGCGCTAATCTGTTAAGAGGCGATATACCCCTTACGGTTTCTACACAGCATCGTGCCGGAACACAACTAGCCACGGCCGAAGCCTCCCACCAGTCCAGACTCAGACAAATTAGAAAATACAATTTCCTAAATTCGTCCCACCGGGGATCGAACCCGGGACCTCCGCTAGCAAAGCGAATACTCGCACCACTGCGCCAGCGAGGCCGTCAAACGATTGATACAGAGGTATGGATAATATGGTTTGATTATTGTCGGCACTTTTGTTAACTTTTAAAATGTAAAAAAGTAGTTAAATCAAATCAAATCAAATCAATATATCTTTATTCAAGTAGGCATATTACAGCACTTTTGAATCGTCAAATATTTTTTTCCACACTCCGATTCTAATATACGTCTGATGATGGTACTCAAAATCGGGTTAAAATCTAAAGTTACGAGGGTTCCTTCGCGCCCTGATCCGAAAAGAGCCAACAACAAACTCAGTCGGGTATTCTGTTTTTTTGTTATCATCATCATTACAATATCATATTACTTTAACATATTTCAATTAAAATTAGAGCAGTTCGTTCACTCCCACGCGTTTCTATCGTCTAAGTACTCTTGCAACTTATAATACGATTTTTCTATCAACTTTCTTTTAACAAAGACTTTGAATTTATTAATTGACATTTCTAAAACGTCTTGTGGGAGTTTATTATAGAAACGTATACAGTTACCCTTAAATGAGTTGTTAATTTTATGCAGCCTACTAGAATTTACAACAAGTTTGTTTTTGTTTCGTAAGTTATATGATATACATTCACTCTTTTTATTAAAAGAGTCAATGTTTTTATGTACATACAACAAGTTTTCTAATATGTATACGCAGTGAATATGTTATAGTGACATAACTACAATAGTTGGACATATGGTGTCATGGACTTTTTTATAGATATTAACTTGTTCTATAATATTGTAGAACATTTGTTTGTTCTATCTTGAATAGTTTTCGCAGAGCACGCGATGACAGAGATTTTTGTGACCAATTTTTTTACACCTTATGTTGTATTAATGCATTTTTATTAGGGATCCCTATTTTTTTGAGATAGTAATATAGTTTATGTCGCTCAGTGAAAATGCAGCTTTCGAATGGTGATAAAATTTTTGAAATCGGTTCAGTAGTTTTTGTGTTAAAACGTTACAAGCATACATACATGCTTACACACAAAAACACAAATATTTCCTCTTGATAATATTAATTTAGATATAGATTTAGTTATTTTTTTATATTGCTGACAGATTAGCGTTTGTTTTTGAGTACACCTAATGGTAAGTGATGATACAATGTAAGATGGAAGCGCGATAACTCGTTAAAAGATTTTTTTGGTACGTCTTTGTTTGGTCTTTTAGTGGTAACTAGCCACGGCCGAAGCCTCCCTGCAGTCCACTCACAGTCAAATTAGAACTTGGAACCTCTGCTAGTAAGTGTTTTATATATTTTGATACAGTACAGTAGATTGGAAATACGGACTGCCTCATTGGTCTAGTGGTTAGCATGTTCGACTACAGACATGAGGTCCAGGCTTCGAGTTCCGGGTCGAGCCAATTTTAAATCGATATTGATTTTTTATTAAGATTTTCTCAATATTTGCCCGAAGTTGGGAAAAAATTGGCGGTGTGAACCACCCCCGTGCCTCGGAGAGCACGTTAAGCCGTCGGTCTCGCGCCTGATCTCTCTCCGATCGTGTCGGATTACCTGTGTACTTGTGTACTTTGCCTGCCAATCCGCAGTGGAGTAGCATGGTGGGTCTATGCTCTAATAACCCTCTCTCATATGAGTGAGGAGGCCTGTGCCCAGCAGTGGGACGTTAATGGGCTGCTACTTACCTTACCTTTACATTGGAAATAGTGGAAAAAATAAGTTTGACGATTCATATGTGCTGTAAAAGCCTACTTTAAAACAGTTAAGATATTTTTTATTTGGCATTGTGTGTTAATTAGTTAAAAGAAACGATGATGTAGCTTGACAAAATATCTATATGTCGGAGTGCGGTAGTCTGTGGAACGCTGGCGCTATCTATCTATCTATCGGCGTGGGATAGAGTCATGTGTCGTGAGCCGGCGGCGCTATCCCCCCCGGCCAACCCGCCCACTGAGCGAAGTATATCCGTGGGGAGGAAGAGAAGGAAGCCCAGGAACAGAAACCGGAAAGGGAAGAAAACGGCTCTCAGTCACTGCCCCAGCGCGCTCCCCTAGCATAGAACGCAGCAGAGCGCCGAGCACGGCGCCCAACACCACGCCGTCCTCAACAAGACCGCAACCACCTGGCGAACGGTCAGAGCCTATTAGACAGCTCATCATTGGAGCTATACAGGCCGTTGCGGAGGTGGGCACGGCTTACTTCAGTGACCATGACTACACCGACCCGCTGGCCAAAGCCCTAGATAAGATAATGGCCCTTCAAAACATACTAGGCCACTAAATAAAATCTCACATTAGCTGCACTGTGGGGACGTAGCCCTAAGAGTCCGAGACAGAAAAGTAAATCAGGAGTAGAGAGGACATACCATAAGGCCGCGCCCACTACGTGAGCGCGCCCCAGCCCTAGGGGCTAAATTTATCCCCACATCCATAATGTGCGAGAGCACCGGCATGGGTAATGAGGCTTAGCGTCGAGACCCGTGCCCACTGGAAACAATGAAGACACCCTCGGTCGGTCGGTTGAGCCGGCGGCGGACTCAATAGTTCTCGGGTGACGGTCAGCCAGAGCGGTCGACTATTGAAATTGTCGCGTTCCTATCTATTATTGTTAATGTTTTTGTGTAAATTGTTATCGGGAATATTAAGTGATTCGACATTATAATCTGAGTTAATGAATAAAGTGTTTGATTGCACCGACATTACCCACCAACGCCCACAGAATGGAAATTAAATTATGGATGCCATTAATGACCATGTCAGCGGAGAGCCTTACGCCCCTTTGCTTTATGCTCTCCTTCTCTCTTATTCTCCGACATATATATAAATCGACTGCTATTAATTAGTTTCGCTAAAACTAGAGAACAGCTGGACTGATTTGATTTTGAATTATTCGTAAAAATCGAAGGAAGGTTCATGTGAGTAAATATGAAAAAACCGCTTGTAATATAGTAAAAACAACAATTTTGTTTTCCCTTAGACACTATTCCTACCTGTCAAACATTTGTTGTGTCATTGTTTTTGACATTTGACATTGACAAGCAACATTTTCCCATCGCAAGTATAATATTTGGCGGGAAACTATTAACTAAACTATTTATCTATTATCTTACGTTTATGCTTTCTAGATTTTATATGTGCATGCTTGCAAGTTAACTGAACCCGTCGTCCAGTTCAATTAAGGCAAAATTCGTCTGAATCACCTCTAAAAATAAACTTACGCCTCTATTCGGTTAAATGAAGAATCAACTGGAAATAGTATGTGAATACGGACATATATAGACACTCCTTTGTACTGTGAACTATGGATAAACAATCTAAACACCAATATGAAAGCTGTATTATCCATAATTTATTTAAATTATGAATTTGGATATTATTAAGGTCCTATTGTCAGACTATACTCAAAAAAGAGGTTGCAATAATCTAATGAAAACGAGTCCCTATTTCTCCATGTTGCGGTGTCACGCGTGCACGTCTGGCCTGATTTTGATTATTCTTCTGTTGTTCTGTTTATTATAGTCAGGAACATCTGAAATTTCAACAAAACTGAACCGCCAGTGTAACTATTTTAATGTAACCTTATGGAGTTTGACATAACTGTCAGCGATTGACAGTTACGCTGACGTCCATTATTTTTTTACATTACGCTGGACATAGGTCCACGTTATGATGTCCACAAGGCCCGATTTTGCGCCTGGCTCCAGCGGCTACCGGCGACCTTCTTTATGTCGTCGGTTCACCTTGTGGGACCAGCACCTTCGGCCCCCAAAGTCCATCTGTCCTTCGGACTATGTGCCTCGCCTATTGCCACTTTAGATTTGCGATTCGTAGGGCTATGTTGGTGACTTTAGTTCTGCTACGGATCTCCTCATTTCTGTTTTGATCACGTAGAGAAACTCCGAGTATAGTCCTCTCCATAGCACGCTGAGCGACTCTGAGATTTACCCAGAGGGTGCTTAGTCAGATAATCTGTCCGGTTACTAACTAAGCATACGGGTAAGCGAACCCGGGTGCCTCGAGTTATTACTACCGCTCTTCACTCTCCTCTCCGCGGCAGTAAATTCTGTACCTAACCCTAATGCTCCTCAAAACTCCTCTTATCCCATATACCGTATCTGGCGGTATATCCATTCCTGTTGACGAAATATCAAAGACCGATAACGGGCAGCAGCGTTATCGGTGAGAGAGGGTCAGCACTGCGATCACCAACCCGCCTGCCAAGCGTGGTGATATTAGGCGTGTGTAAAGTCATTTTATTCATTAAAAATCTCATTATGCACTCCTTCTCTATGTAAACTATAAGTGTGGGAAATTTCATACTCGTCCGTCCGTGCAATTTTCGTAAAAAGTTATAAAGTTTTTGCTTCATGTATTAATGTATAGATGTATTGAAGTAGCTTTTTATATTCATGTACTTTGGTGCCTTTGTTTGATCCTGTAACTTTTAAATACCATCAAAAGGCGGAAGGTTGAGTATCTAGGAGGATAAATGGCGTGCTGGAAGAAGTCTTGGCCCAGCTGTTTCCTCGTGCTAGGAATACGAAAGGACACCAAAAACAGGGGCCGTCCTTCAAGAAAAGTGAAGAGGCACTTTTAGAAGAATGAAAGATAGACAAAGTCTGCTAATAAATCAAGATGGTTATGACTAGACACAGTAGGCAAAGGCATGATTCAAAATGACTCACGCCGTTGTTACGTAATTCACTTTAACGCGTGTAACCTTTGCGAATTAACTCGTTTGGTCTCGTTTGGTCCGACTTTTTACATTTATTTTGCCCAATTTCAGGGAGCCCAGTTACTACTGCTGGCAACATTTATTAATGCAATTGTGCTGGTCACACTCGTAAAGGCGCCATCTTGAATTCAATCTTATAAGCGGTTGGATACCGAAAATTAATATTGTGTTACGTCTGTTTTCACCAAGATTTATCAGGGGACCTTAAGAGATCCTCGAGAAACAATATAGTTAACTAACCCCTAAATGTACTTAGGCCATACATAAAGCATAGGAGAGGTTGGTGATAACTTTGAGGCCTGGATTGGGAGAAGTGACGATAACGTGACGGTAACGTCATGTTCAGATTCACACAGATGCTCAATGGTTAGACAAGGTTCCTTTGGAGGGTATCCATTCCGAATTGGACAGGAGGCAACCCCTGTGTGCCATCACTGTGGGGCAGACCATGACGACGCTCAGCATAAGCTTGAAGTGTGCCCAGCGTGGCATTCGAACGACGCATGTCGGTGAGCAAAATCGGACTAGATCTCTTGGCACAAGCAGTAGTTGCAGCGATGCTTAAGGTGCCAGGATCGTGGAGGGTGGTAGTTTCCTTTTCTGAAGATGTTCTTCGCAAAAAGGAGATTTCCAAATCCGTGAGAGGGCTGATCCCGCTCACAGGGGCGTTCATTGGGCCTACGGCGGTCATGAGTTTTCAGGGTGAGGACTCCGGCAGCTCCTAATTGATCAATAGATTTTGTGCAGGAGTGGCACTGGTACGTTATGCCCGAGTTGACAGAAACACCCCAGGGGGCACGTGACGCTATCGAGGGGGTTTAAGTGGATAAAAATCTCACATAACCCTATTTCTTTCCCCACATCTCGGGTATAATTTTGGAAATTCCACCCGCGTCAAATCGAGGTTGGCGAGGAGATGCCGAACAGGTACAAAGAATCAGGACCCTATCGGACAGCGCTCTGTTTGAAAGGTGGAAGGAGGAACTTGGGTCTCCAGTAGCAGTTGCGGCGATTTGTCCACTCTTGGAGGATAGGCTCTCTAAGGGACAAGATTCGCTGAACTATTTGTTGGGGCACGTGGTCACTGACATGGTTACATCGGCAAGTATCTGTCTGTGCTGTGGTGAAACGCCTGCCTGCCATTCATGTGGATCGGCCATTGACACGGCGTACCATTCGGTGGTAGATTGCCTGCCTTGATATCCCTAATTAGGAGTGACCTCTTACTCCCTTGCATAGTTGAGAGCGTTCTATGAGGCTGTCATTATGCAAAAGAAGGCACTAGAGAGGCAATGGAAGATTGCAGTTGATGCGAGTCCCTCTCCTTAGATTTATTAAGGGGTGCCGGAGCTTAATGCAACAGCCAACATCTGGACCCCAACACCCGAATAAAGAGGATTCCACTGGGTTTAGTGGGTTTCCTGTTATAGTCAGCGAGGCCCACAATCTCGCATAGAGATTTATACAACATACGGCGTACATGAAGCAGCGTAAAAGATTGGTGAACTCGTAATTATGGGCTTCAATAAAGCGAAAAATGCCATGGTGTCTTAGTATTTAGATTAGATTCGCGTTCGGGGAAGGTGGTTTCGTTTCCTTCCCAGCATTGCACTTTCCGAGGTCAACAGCCGACTCCAACTCGCTTGGGCAGCGTTCGGGAAACTACGCCAGATATTTTCGTCCGATATCCCTCAGTGCCTGGATACCAATGTCTTCGAACAGTACGTGTTGCCAGTGATGACTTACGGGTCTGAGACGTAGTCGCTGACAATGGGCCTTATGCGGAAAATCAGAGTCACTCAGCGTGCGATGGAGAGGTGGTGCTCGGAGTTTCTCTACGTAATCGAATCAGAAATGAAGAGATCCGTAATAGAACCAAAGTCACCGACAGTCCTTCGAATCGCGAATCTCGAAGGTGCTGGAGTGGCGACCCTGCACCGGACGGCGTAGTGTAGGCAGACCCCCCACAAGGTGGACGATTGCACTTTTAAGAGTAGGAAAAAACAGTGAGGAAATTGCATATGCCGGAAGTTATTCTGGGGTATGTGTAACCCGCCAATCCGCTATAGAGGAGTGTGGTGGGTTTATCCTCTAAAAACCCTCTCAGCTATAAATGGGGAGGCCTGTGTCCAGCGCTCGGACGTTTATACTTTTGACATGGCAAACAAATACTAATTTTATTTATTTGTATAGATAGATTCCATTTGTATTATATTAGCCATTTCTATGCAGAGTTAGTCCTAAGACTATTTAGGTCACTATCTTCAACTTAGGCTATACGTGAGACTATTCCAGTATGATAAAGAAAACGACGCCGATTACAAGGGCCTATTTACAATTTTAACAATACATATGTAGTATCTTTCTTGCCTTAACGTAAAGTCGATAATCGTTAAAATTAAATGTAAAAGTATATTTGTATATGAAGTCCCATAGCTAAAGTTAATGTAATATGTACTTTATTGCATAGGAATAAAGCTTAGTTTTCAATGATGTAATATCAAACAGTTGTTTCGAATGCTCTAAAGGCTACTTTCGAATAACGAGTACGTTTCGTTGGCGTTAATACATAACTATATTTACAGTTATTATGACTCTTATTTTTATATACTTAAAGTTCTTTTTGTATTATTGATACGTTAAATAAATTTGTATTTGTTTGACAGCAGCTCGAGTGCGATGGAATGCAACGAATTGCTACACACGAGATGTGTAGTGAGGATTTAACTTATAAAAAGTATTTTTGTATGTGGCTAAATGTGTCATTACTTATTTTCTGAAGTGATATTTCTATTCGTTTATCAGGGAAATATATACGAGGTACATGTCGGAGAATAAGAGAGAACGGAGCAACATATAGCACAGGGGTGTAGGGTTCTCCGCCGACATCGTTATTAATTGGATCCATTATTTAATTTCTTATTCTGTGAATGTTGGTGCAATCAAACTTTATTTATTAATTAACTCGGATTATAATGTTCAATCACTTAATGTTACCGATATCAATTTACACAAACTCATTAACACCAATAGCTAGGAACGCGACAGTTTCAATAGTCGACCACTCCGGCCGACCGCCGGTCGAGAACTATTGAGTCCGCCGCCGGCTCAACCGGACGGGCCGGACTGCTACTTATTGACTTTGTCCCCACGCCGACACAAAGATGGCGCCAGCGTTCCACAGACTATTACACACGGACCAGCGATCCACAGACTCTTGCACTCCAACATACATATAAGGCAAAGAAATTCCCCCCCCCCCCCCCCCCACGTGTTCACAGTGATACATTGTCCTAAGCCGTGGTTTCATACATAATGTTACCATTTCACTGGTATACTGCTATTGCATTATCGTTAAAATTTACATAAATTTGTCACAATTTTATATTTGTAACAAAAAAAATACAGGTCTGTGGAGAAAAGAGATATGTCTGCGACCTTGTGGTCAGCATTTCAAATAGTTAAAAGTAAAAATGGACGTGAAATACTATATTATTTTAGGGAGTCACATCGGACTATGAGAGTGAAGGAATAAAGAGTGCACCTGAGTCTATGCTCTATAAACCCACTCTTCTATAACTGGAGGAAGCCTGTCTCAGCAGTCGGACGTTAATGAGCTGCTACCTACTACTTACTTTTATATATAAGAGAATTTCAAGCGTTTAATATACCGGGTATTCTGTAATTTTAAATATGTCAGCGATGCAGACCCAGATCTCAAAAATACTGTCCCAATTGACTTGAAATTTGGCGTACATATTCCTTTTGAAATGTAGACGCTCACTAATAATGGATTTCCATATTACGTAAGAGATTACATCTCTCCCTCCTTTTCCTTCGTAAGTTACTAATAACTGTCACATTACTTCTGTCTGCTTACACTATGAAATCCAGAAAGGCTTACTAGGCGAACTCTTTTCTCATGTCTTATTGAATATACGGCTATAAAATACTACATTTTTTACAAATATAAGTAGTGTAAATATAATAATTGTTATGAACTTATATTTTAGTCGTAACCACGATCCAACTGGGTCGAAATATCTATAAAATATACAATCTCAATCTGTGATTAATCCCACGGGATTTTTTTTTGTCGCTGGGAGATACTTTTACGCATGCTGGATGGAGTATACAGCTCTATTGAGGATTGTAGAACTCACTGTTTACTAAAATACCCATTAAAACCTAGCGAAACCCTCTTCATCGAAATGTTGGACGCCAGATATTCGCTGTTGCATTCAGCTCTGGCGCTCGGGATGAATCTGACTTAAAGGTTCAAGAGACGGGAAGCAGACGGGCAAAATTGCGCCTTCTCACAGCTAAATTAATCCGGTGAATCTCACGGGACGCGGAATAATAAATCTTTTATTGGTAAACAACTTATTTGAGACATTTATGGATCAATACAATGTTACTAAATATAACTGATGCCTAAACTAGGTTACCCTGTACTATAGGCATCAGTTGCCTTCCCTCTTTCACAAACTATTGTACTACTTTCTAACAAATAGTGAGTTGCTTACAGTAACTAAATAAAGATTAACAAGAAAAAAATGAAATGTATGTGTCTGATTGAGTTAATATGTGACGGGGTGTGTGTGTGTGGAATGATATGAAATGAGGGGATTTTTTTTGAATATCGTAAGACGTATCCGGTCAAACAACTGGCAAGTGTACACATGAAAGTGCGTCGCTCGCTTGACATGCGGCAGGCGGCTGAGTTGGATACCTCGTTTTTTCCTTACGAATCTGTATCGCACGGCGCGTAGTTTTTAGCTTGAATCAACGAAAAAAAAACACTGTATTAATTTTTTTCCAGCAAAAAAACGTTGAAGTGAAAGTGTATACACTTCTACTACATTGTATCGTGATAACAAGTTATGCGTCTGTAATATTTTTAGGGTTCTGCAAGTTTTAAGGTGCCGAAGTTTTAACAGTATATTTTGGACTTCAAGTCTATTATGACAGTGCGTATGCACTGAAGGTCCCGGGTTCAAATCAAATCTTTGACTGTATCACTTATTGTAATAAAAAATGATAAATACACAATCGGGCGTTGAACCACAAGACCATTTCTAGCCAAAGAGAACTTCGCTAGAATCGGATTTACATTCAAATCAAATCAAATCAAAAATATCTTTATTCAAGTAGGCATATTACAGCACTTTTGAATCGTCAAATATTTTTTATACTTTTCTTTTCCACACTCTAATTCTAATGTACGTCTGATGATGATACTCCAGAACGACTTAAAATCTAAAGTTACGAGGGTTCCTTCGCGCCCCGATCCGAGAAGAGCCCACAACAAACTCAGTCGGGTATTCTGTTTTTTTTTGTTATCATCATCATTACAATATCATATTAGTTTAACATATTTCAATTGAAATTAGAGCAGTTTGTTCACTCCCACGCGTTTCTATCGTCTAGGTAATCTTGCAAATTATAATACGATTTTTCTATCAACTTTCTTTTAACAAAGACTTTGAATTTATTAATTGACATCTTTAGAACGCCTTGTGGGAGTTTATTATAGAAACGTATACAGTTACCCTTAAATGAGTTGTTAATTTTATGCAGCCTACTAGATTAAAACGTATTTTTTTATTCTAGTAGTCGCCTAGCGGTCGAAATTCGTCCATAATTACTTTAAATTATAAGTTTAAACATTATTAAGGTTCTACTGTCAAAGAATATAAGTCTATAATCAAAGATTTCATAAAGGCTACACTGTTAATTTGTTCCTTCAAATTCCATGAAATTTCAATTAAAAAATAATAAATAGAAATTTTAACAAAAAAAGAACCGCCTTCAAAACAAACTTATAAATACATTAATATGCTCTAAAAGTAAGAAATAACTGCGTATTCTTTTATAGTGTTCTTCGTATTGTTATATTCGGAGTGGGTGTCAGCCAAGGAAGATGTTCCCCGGGTGTCCACTTGGCAGTTCCCGCGTCTGTCCCACATATCGTTATATATGTAGGCGCCTTCTTACTTTTTAGAGCATTAATATATTTGTCGGAGAATAAAAGAGAACGGAGCGCATAAAGCACAGGAGCGTAGGGTTCTCCGCCGACATCGTTATTAATTGGATCCATTATTTAATTTCTTATTCTGTGGGCTTTCATGGGTAATGTTAATGCAATCAAACACTTTGTTAATTAACTCTGATTATAATGTTCAATCACTTAATGTTCCCGATATCAATTTACATAAACTCTTTAATAATAATAGCTTTAGTCGACCACTCCAGCCGACCGCCAATCGAGAACTGCCGAGAGACGCGACGGACTGCCACTTATTGATTCTGCCCCCACGCCGATACAAAGATGGCGCCAGCGTTCCACAGACTATTACACACGGACCAGCGATCCACAGACTCTTGCACTCCGACATATTTGTAAGTTTGTTTTGAAGGCGGTTCTTTTTTGTTAAAATATATATTTATTTTTTGATTTTTAGTGAATCCGAACTAAACAAACAAATTTGTCTCAATATATCTACACCTAAAACGCGTTTCTCATGAGATAACACCGTTTAAATGAAACAACTTTACAAAGTTAAATTTACATTAATGTCGCCACACCCGGGATCAAACCCGAAACCCTTATACCACCGCTTCATACATACTTCACCTTTCAAATATTGCAATGCAGCAAAAAACGTAAGGTCATTGCCATTTGATTACAGACAGTTATATATTCTGCCATAAACCGCATCCTTACTGTAAGCCGTTGAGGAGTTCCATTGATCTTCATATTTAACTACGACGAGCACTTGACCATACCGAAGTTACGTTAGGCGACTCAAATATCTGGATAGCTTATAGACCATTCTGCCGAGTATCGTTGATTTGCTCCTAAAAATTGAAGAGTTCCGTCACTTTGTCATGGATTCCATCATCAGAAACTATCACAAAACAACCCTTGTAGTATATCCTTTCTAATAATAAAGAATCATCGTAATCGGTTGGCGTGATCTCGAGTTATTCGTCCATTTGCCGCGCACATGCTTACGCAAATTTAAGACGTATCCGATTTTGTCATGGATGCCATCATCAGAACTGGTTCAAAAAAAATGAGACCCTATGACGAGCACCACCTTTCATTTAAAAAAAAATCATCAAGATCGCTCCACCCAGTCGGGAGATATGAGGTAGCAGACATAAAATAAAATACAGACGAATTGATAACCTCCTCCTTTTTTTGAAGTCGGTTAAAAATAAAGAGTAACGTTTATTTCTTTATATTTAAATAAAAAATCATGCAACGTAAAAATTAAATTATGAAATAAAACTATTCTGTAAACGGTGTTTTAAATAAAAACTCTTTCGTTTCGTTTAAATATCCATGTCAATACTTAATCTATTCTAAATTTGACCACAGACTAACAATAAACAAAAGAATACATATTTGACACACAATTGTCAAAAAGTAGAGTACAGTTAGAGTTTGTAATGTTAGACTTATCGATTTAATGTATTTTTATGCATAATTAAAAATTAAATTATTATTGTGCACTTCTTCTCCATGAAAATTGTGACAAATTGCATATTTCTCCGTCCGCGGAATTAAAAAAATAACAGTAAAAACTTTTTATTTCACGCATTTATACATAATATATAATTGTATAATTATAAAGGTAAAATCGTTATTATTACTTATTTAATGAAGCCAATGAGATATACGTTTAAAATACAGTTATGTTGATAGATTACAATGTGACACACACGCCATAAAGTTCCCATTGTCATGAGGCTTAATATCTAGATTTTCTTAGACAATGGATTACAAAACTTTCTATGGTTTTTACCATTGACATATACCTATAATACTTCGTAACAGAATCGCAGATAGTCGAATATCGCCTTGTATTTGGTCGTAAAATATGAATAACGCTGTATAATAAAATACTGTCATGATTTTTAAGGAAGGAATGAAATTTGAAGGAAGGAATGAAAGTGAATGTAAACAAAACGAAAGTTATGATTTTTGAAAGAGATGAATCTATGATGAATCTTAGATAGATGGGGAACAAGTGGAAGAGGTGAGAGAATTTTGAAATTTACAAAAGATGAAACATGTGAAAGTGATATTGAAAGTAGAGTGAATCTCTGCACGCCTTTATGAATAGCCAGATGGTGTCTCAAAGGGCTAGATTGGCTGTGTATGCTGGAGTGTTGGTGCCAACACTTGTATGGTAGTGAAAGTTGGTAATGGCAAAAGAATCACAAAAGTAAAATAAATGCGGTGGAGATGAGAGCGTTGAGAAGCTTGAGTGGATTAAAACTGAGTGACAGAGTAAGAAATAGTGTGATAAGAGAACGTTGTGGTATAAAAGAAGACGTAGTGACTAAAATCGAGAAAGGTATTTTTTTTTATAGTTATGGCAGACAAACGAGCTGGCGGGTCACCTGATGTTAAGTGATCACCGCCGCCCATGGACACCTGCAGCACCATAGGTACTACTGATGTGTTGCCGGCCTAATAAGTGGGAGTTGATTCGCCTCTTAAACACATTTGCATCATAGCCTTGCGGGAACACCGTTGGCGGGAGTTCGTTCCACATTTTACACGTCCGTGGGAAAAAAGATCGACGGTATCTAAGTGTGGTTGAAGGCCATGCATCCAGGTTATATGGATGAAATTTATCGGTCCGTCGAGTTGTCCGATCGTAAAACCGTGACGGTGGTACTAATTTAAAGAGTTCTTCAGAACATTCCCCGTGATAGATACGGTAGAACACGCATAGAGAACTTACGTTTCTACGGTGCTCTAGCGTTTCCAGTTTGCGTGTCAATTGAGTGTCGTCTACAATTCGAATTGCCCGCTTCTGTATCCGGTCAAATGGAAGGAGTTGGTATTGGGGAGCTCCAGCCCATAGGTGAGAGCAATACTCTAAGTGCGGTCGGATTTGCGCTTTATATAGGAGTAACCTGTGTTCCGCCGCAAAGTATCGCTTGGCTCTGTTGAGCACCCCTAGCTTTTTAGAAGCCAATTTGGCTTTACCTTCCAGATGATCGCGGAATTGGACGTCACTCGAAATGTCGACGCCAAGGATCTCAATGTTTTTGGAGGTGGTGAGGGGAAAGTTCTGAAAGCGTGGTGCGAGGTTGAAAGGACGTCTCTTAGCAGTGAAAGCGAACACTTGAGTCTTCATTGGGTTGAATTGCACCATATTTTGCGTACCCAAATTAGAGACTTCTGCTAAGGTTGCTTCAACCTCAGCCACCAGATTGTTCCTACAGATGGTATGCTTAGATGGTTTGGGCATGTAGAGAGAATGAATGAAAGGAGACTGACAAAATGGATTTGTGAGTCAAGAGTGAATGCAAAAGTTGGAAGGGGAAGGCAAAGGCGAACGTTCATGGACCAAATCCAGGACATTGTAAATAAGGGCCAGGTCAAGAGTACTTTAAACAGACGAACTTGTATGAAAGATTTAATGAGAACGAAAGAAGCGAAGGAGATATGCAAGGATCGTGGCAAGTGGAAGGACGTGGTCTCTGCCTACCCCTATGGGAATGAGGCGTGATGCATGTATGTATGTATTTTTAATTGGAAACAAAAGAATATGTACTCTGTGGGCGAAAAAAGTTGACTCCTCCGTGGACAATAAAAGTCAATGGCGTCCAGTCGATGCAGTACAGTCATGGGAAACCGATCGTTATCAGTCAGAAGTTATCAATGTTGTTTATAAAGAAAACGTTTTTATGTTTATAAAATCTGCAAAATTAAATACTGCCGTGATTTTTAATATGTAACAAAATAATATGTACTCTGTGGACGTAAAAGCGGATTACTCTGTGGTCCGGTTGTGAACTCGTAAACATGAAAAATAGTGGTCGAATATTCTAATTATTGTAAGAAAAACTTTATATTATTATTGCGTAAATAAATATATCTAAGTTATGATTAACATGATTTATTTTTCTTTTTCTAATAAAATAAAATATTTCAAATAGTTTAAGATTGTATTTAATTAAGAACAAAGTTCTTTCATTGCTCTATGCATGGGTACAACAATTGCCTTTTCAAGCTGGCCACAGACTATAAATATGTATGGTTAATGGTTATGTATGGTCAATGGCTACCATAGACACAGATTTTTTTTTATTGCTGACAGATTAGCGCTTGACTGTGATCTCACCTGATGGTAAGTGATGATACAGTCTAAGATGGAAGCGCGCTAATCTGTTAAGAGGCGATATACCCCTTACGGTTTCTACACAGCATCGTACCGGAACACAAATCTCTTTGTTTGGCGGTACGTTTTTGCTGGTAGGGTGGTAACTAGCCACGGCCGAAGCCTCCCACCAGTCCAGACTCAGACAAATTAGAAAATACAATTTCCTAAATTCGTCCTACCGGGGATCGAACCCGGGACCTCCGCTAGCAAAGCAAATACTCGCAGATACTATATTATACACGTTAACTGTCTTAGTCTAGCTTCCACAGATTATAAATATGTATAATGGTTACAATAGATACAGTCACCACAAATATAATCTATATATATATGAGCAATTTTTTTTCTTTGTTATCGATAAACTTGAAAACTACTGGACCGATCGGCATGAGACCATGACCATTCGACACGGAAGTAATTGTAGACGGTTTTAGGCTATTAATTTTTTTAATTCCATCAACACTTTACCATTTTTTTTCAAATTTATGTGGACAGTCATTTATTTCTGATACGAAAACTCGAGCGCACAAAGACCGGTAAAATGTCAAACGTCACTTCAATGCTTAAAAACGCATTTCCATACACCCTCCCACGCATTCACCCACGCACACCCACACATCCACCAACGCCTCCACCCACGCATCCACCCACGCATCCACAAGGTTGTGACATGAATTATTAGACCGTTGTCTATAGCAAGGGTTCTGTTAATTCATTTCTAGGTTATGTAAATATGGCATTCATTTATGCTACTATCTTTTGTTTAAAAATAATTCATCTTTCATAGGTTTGCCATACAAACGTTATCTAACTAAAATGTAGAGTGAATTTGAGATTTATTGCTATTCAATAAAGTTCAAGTTACAAGTACTTTCTGTTGTCTAAGCAAGAGTCAATTTGCACTTTGTTACCGCCGCACAAAGTTCAAAATCAATTGAATTGTCACAAAATGTAAGAGGTATAGATTATTAGTACTGCTGACAGAACGAAGTCTGTCGGGTCTGCTAGTTTTATATACATTAACTATCTTATTATGGCTCCGGATTATGCACTAAAAAGCTCGCCGGGTCTGTGCGTTCGTTGATCAGTTCATTGACGCGTGCGTTCGAGCACCAGCTGATTTTCATTTTGTGTTTCATTGCTGGGTTTTTAAAGTGAAACTTCTTTAGGCGATTAAGGGTAATATTTTTACGGGTGAAACGCATAATAAGCAGCACGAAGATATGGAGCGTTTATTATGCTAATTCGTATGAAGGTTACACTCGTCATTTCATAAAATATAAAATAAAAATCTTTTATAAATTCCCTTTTCTAAATTGAACTCAATAACAAAATTGAATTAATAATGACAAAAACACGTCTTATTTTTATTTACAATTCAACGTTTGAGGCTTCAATAAATTATTTGTATTAATTTTCGACACTGAATCTGAAGTTTTAGTTTTGTATAAATGTAAACAAGACTTTAAAAAATTTGTTTGCCAAAGAAGTTTCACTTCTGACATGTGTACTATCATGTTTCGAACAGTGCGTGTTGCCAGCGACTACATATGGTTCCGAGACATGGTACTGACTATGGGGCTCGTCAGAAGACTCAGCGGGCAATGGAGAGGGCTATGCTCGGGGTTTCCCTACGTGATCAAATAAAAAATGAGGAGATCCATGGAAGAACTAAAGTCACCGACGTAGTCTACCGAATTGCAAAGCTGAAGTGGCAATAGGCAGGGCACATATTTCGCAGAACCAATGGACGTTGGGGCCCGAAGGTGCTAGAGTGGAGCAGCGTCGGTAGACCCCCCACCAGGTGGACCGATGACATTAGGTGAGTCACCGGCAGCCGCTCGATACAAACGGCGCAGGTTCGGGCCCATTGGAATTCATTAAGAGAGACCTTTGTCCAGCACTGGACGTCTATCGGTTGAGACGACGATGTGTTCTTTGTACGTACTTTTTCAAAACGTGAGATAGTTTAGTTGTACGAGTTCTGCTTTCAACTAATTTAAACAAGCATCAAATAGATGCTGTACTTATAAGAGTACGTAGACGAAGTAGCACGAATCATCTAGTAATTCTACAAGTAAAAAGTTATTTTAATATATAGACAGTAAGATATTATTTATGTATGTAGATAAAATATGACAGGGAACCCCCGAAAGCAGGTTCTTTTAAATTTATGGCTTGTCAATTTCGCGTGTGCGTGTGTGCGTACACTTGCCAAACACAGGGGGCTCGTAGCAGGGGTGTGTCGGAAATAATTACAGGGGTGAGGCTTTTAATTAAAACAAAATATTTTTTACTTTTTCGTTTTACGTTCAAGTACTGAGAAACAAGGACTGTTGACCATAGGTTTATTACGATAATATTTATCATATTACTAGCTGATACCTTCAGTGGTACAGGCATAGTCCTCCATTCTGTATGATAACTTTTTCTTAGAGTCTACTCAGGACCAATAGCTTCGGAGTTTTCGTGAAGAATGTAAGGGAAGTAGCAGGCCTTTAACCTGCACACTCATAGGAGATAGAGTATTTAAAGAAACCGTTTAAAACCTTGTGATATAAAAAAAGATTTAATGACTAAAGCTGAGAAAGGTATGCTTAAATGGTTTGGGCACGCAGAGAGACTGAATGAAAGGAGACTGACAAAAAGGATTTATAAGTCAAGAGTGAATGCTCAAGTTGGAAGGGGAAGACCAGGGCGAACGTTCCAGGACCAAATCCAGCATATTTAAACAAGGGCCAGGTCAAGAGAACTCTAAAAAGACGAACTTGTGTGAAAGGCTTAACGAGAATGAAAGAAGCGAAGGAGATATGCAAGGATCGTGGCAAGTGGAAGGACGTCTTTGCCTACCCCTATGGGCATGAGGCGTGATGCATGCTCCACTGCGGGTTGGCAGGAGTAATACACTTGTCTTAAGTGTGTTGTCTTGTCATCGACTCAGCGCATCACTCTGTGGCATTGTAGACACGATGCTCTCCACTCAGAGCTGGTTGGCAGAAGTGGTCTTCCTTTGCAAGAGGAAGCCCACGAGAGAGAGGGAGAATGCAGTAGATGCTCCTTCTCATAGCTGCAGGAGGCAGGGTACTAGGCGGCATCTCCTTCCGCATCCGTGTATCCCTATCGGACTTATCCAGGTCGCCAGGTGTCTCACTGATGGATGAAGAGGTTTCCGCAAGGTTATTCCGCAATTTCTATACTCTCATAGTCCCATGTGATCGCAATCCGATACTACCGAAGAAAGTTCAGGCGCAGGACTCGTGGCTTAACGTGCTCTTTGGAGAACGGTGGTAGAACATGCGTATGCGTTGCGAAAACTATTGAAGATAGAACAAAAAAATGTTGTACAATATAATAATAATAATAAGCCTTTTTATTTCCCATTTTACAATAGTAATACAATATATTTAGTAGGTAATTACAGAACAGAATTTGTTTTACTAAGTTAACTTAGTATTATGTTAGTACTTTAAGTTACTGTGTTATAAATATTTATTATTTAGTAGGAACCCCGGATTGGGTAAAGGCCTCCTCCAAAGATACCCATTTTTGTCGGTCTTGTGCTATGGAGCACCAATTTTTGCCAGCTGATCTGATTATATCATCTTCCCATCGGGCTAAGGGTCTCCCTCTCCCCTTGTTTCCTGTAGGACCTTTCCACTGGGTGACTATTGTAGTCCACCTTCTGTCCGACATTCTCGCTACATGGCCAGCCCAATGCCATTTCATTTTTTGTGCAA
>JACTOM010000909.1:7728771-7771628 GCA_015832385.1 Elymnias hypermnestra | reverse complement strand
GCACTAACCAAAGCAACATCATACTCAAAACTTATCTTTTGTGTTTCTAAGATGGGATTGATTTGTGTTTAAGGGAGGATGTAGGAATATTAAACTACAAATCTATAATGTTGTTAATATAATTAGTTGTGTCTATGATTGTAACTCTCTAGTCCATGGTACTTGGCAATAAACGTTGTTTGAACTATCTATTTGTTTCGTGTTATAATTACTTTTCTACATATAGTATAATATTATTGGTGTATATGACTATATGTAATTTAATGATATTATATAGTTAATATTATGTGTAATGATATATAATAAGTAGATGATAATATATTTATTTAATTATGTTGTTTATGTTTCGGGATTTCTTGCTGTATTATTGCTATTTTATATCTATATATAATCGTCTAATCCATTCTAATTTAATTTATTTACATTATGTTATGTGTTTATAGTGTATATATATATGTGTATGTGTATATGTACGTATTTTTATATATGTATATGTTTGTGTATATATAATTTTAATATTTGTGTATACTTCGACTTTTAATTTCTATTTGAAATTGTATTTATTTAATATATATATATTTGTGTATTTATATATAGTTATATATTAGTAATAGTAATGGTAGTTTAAATTCTACTAAAGACCCAACCGTGAGAAATTGACTACTACACAACGTACAGAAAAGAAGAAAAATAAAAAAAGAAAGAAAAAGAAAAGAAGCCCAGATGTGCAAGTTACACAAACTTATTCTATTTTATTAACTATTGTCAGGGTAAAAATATTAAAGTATTATTAAATTAATTTTTTGTTATGTTTTGGCAGCCCTGCGGGCGCAGCTGCAAGTGATTAGTTAATCACCTCGTCAGCTGCAAGGTTTGCGCTCGCGACCGATTCTTCCGCCGGTACAATATTTGTTTTCTAAGGCGTTCGCGTTTATGGTTTTCTTTTTGCCGTTGCGTGCAATATTTAGGTTTTAGATAAACGCAAACGCCTTAGAAATCCTTAAGCTAAAAATTCTTAAAGTACCTAAGATCGAAGATTGGGTTGTCCCGCTGTCTCCCGGCGCCTGTCGCTCCTCTTCCCAGGCCCTGGTTTAGGGTCCAGGAGTCGAATTTCAAGGTGGTCGGGAGTTTCGCGGCCGCAAAAAGCCGCAAATGCGCCTGCAGCTCGGTGGTCTCCCAGCAGAAAATTCTGGGAACTTGAGGGGGTGTTGGGGGTCCTCCGAGCTACAGCTTAGCACTTTAAAACTGGGGGGTCGTCGCTTTCTTTTTGGTGTTTTCTTCGATTTTAGTTTTCGATCTTCTTCGCTATTTCTTCCAGGGTCCGGTTCTCCTCTCCCGGACGTGATATCCTGGTGCTCGAAACGGTCCTGGGATGGGGATTTTTTGGGCTTCCTTCTGATAGTTGTCTCGGCCTTGTGCGGGATCTTGGAGTGGGGTTTCTCAGTTCCCCGATTTAGTTACTTCTTGGTTTTTTGCTTGTAACTCTATGATTCCTGGTCGGAAAATTCTGGAATTTTCCTGGAACACGCTCAGCATCTATCTCGAAAGATGTGCAGTTGAAAAAGTGCCCCTCCCCAATCTAAATCGGGGGGCGCACGCGAGTTTAGTTTATCGAACTCGCGGTGTTCCAGGTTTTTCCTTTATAACTTCTGATCCAGGAGAGCTACGGAGTCGCGGTTTTCACTATTTTCAGGTTCGTCGTGTTGCGCGTCTTTTGATGTATCATCCAGTATAATACCCAACCGAAACTGATTTCACCTTTTGAATACTGGTATAGTCATCAATCAAACGTTGTGAAGTGGGAGAACTCACTAAGCCAATCTTATAGACTGGAGTGTGGAGTTAGACAGAGCGGACTGATATCACCCGGGCTTTTCAACCTCTACATAAAGAAACTGATCGGGAGGCTCAGCAGAGCTGGCGTCAGATGTTCGGTGGACGGAATCACTATGAACAAGATTAGCTATGGGGATAACATATCATCCGCATAGCTGATATTGTTCATAGTGATTCCCCGATCTAGGGACTCAACAGAACCATATCTGTTGAGTCCCTCGATCGGGGGTCTAAGGAGGTTGATAAAAATCTGTGAAGAGTATGCGGAGGTGAATGGACTCAGCTGCAACTCCAGAAAGAGTGAATATCTTATCTGCAGGGGTAAAAACAAACCGTTAAAGTTTGATCCACACATACAACTGTGTGGAACGCCCCTGAAGAGGGTGGCTGAGTTCAAGTACCTCGCGCATATGGTAACGGAGAGTCTGGGTGATGACAGCGACCTAGAACGTGAGCGCAGGGCATTATCGGTTCGAGGCAATATGCTGGCACACAGATTTGCATGTTGTACGACGCAAGCAAAGCTGGCACTAATTAGAGCATACTGCCAGTCTTTTTACACGTGCAGTCTGTGGACCAGCTATACGCAGAGGATCTATAGTGCCTTGAGAGTTCAGTATAACGACGTGTTGAGGGTGGTGTTGGGGCTGCCACGGTGCTCTAGTGCGTCAGCAATGTTTGCGGATGCACGGGTGGATGATTTCTACGCGATCATCCGCAAACGTGCTGCGTCATTGATGAATAGGGTGATAGGCAGCACCAACATCCTCCTCAGCGCGTGGGCCAAAAAGTGGGATAGCCCTCTCTGGAGGCACTGGAATGGTATATATACCGGACTTGGGAGAGTCACGTCGAGCGGCCTAGCTATAAAGCCAAAAGTAGTGTAAGTTCTAGTACATAAGACATACTAACATAGTTTAAGTTTCTATTATTAACAATATTTTTTCGTATTTTTCTTTATCATTTTGTAAAACTATATGGGCACATGGACGGCCTGAAATAAAAATTATTATTATTATTCCATTTTTACACTCACGCCCGTTTACGAAAGAATATATATATTTATTATTATATGTAAATAATCCATCCATCTGAGTATGCAAAAGGTGTACAAGAGAACGGGCATGACCCAACCGTTATACACTCGGATTTTATTAGCTCCCGACAAATAACTCTTCTTCATGTCTGCTTCTTTCACCCTCATACATTGGGACATGCCCAGATACCGGTATGTTTCAGTTTCGGAGAGAGTCTTGAGCTGGGTCGGCTCGAGGTTGATCACGGCCGAGTGGGATATCTCTTCCCTCTCCACATGTAGGACCGCACACCTATCTAGCCCCATTTCCATCCTGATGGAATTTCTGAAGTCACTAGTGATCTTCACCAATTCCTGCAAGCGTGGTACGTGTGGTGCCAGCAGTTTGAGGTCATCCATGTAGAGAAGGTGAGGTACCCTAGCCCCTCCCCTCCGAAACTGAAAGCCAGCAGAGAGATGAAGGGACTTAGGGACAAGCAGAACCATACAGGACTCAGACAGTCGCCCTGGAAAATACCTCTCCGTATCCTGATTCGGTCATCGGCAGCCGCCAGCCGCTCGACATGGAGACAGAGGATCGTGCTTCATTGCCTCATACATTCTCCAAGGAAGTCTCGAAGTGTACCGTCGATTTTGTACAACTCGAGGACCCTCAGGAGCCATGAATGAGGCACCGAGTCGAATGCCTTTTTTTAGTCGATCCATGCGACGGAGAAGTTGCGACGGTTGTGACCAAAGTCACCGACATAGTCCTACGAATCGCGAATCTGAAGTAGCAATAGGCGGGACACATAGTCCGAAGGACCGATGGACGTTGGGGGCCGAAGATGCTGGAGTGGCGACCCCGCACCGGACGGAGCAGTGTAGGCAGATCCCCCACAAGGTGGACCGATGATATAAAGATGGTCCCCGATAGCCGCTGGAGCCAGCAAAATGTAACACCCGACACCCACTATGCCCTCGCTATTTAAGTAAGTAAGTAGCAGCCCATTAACGTGCCACTGCTGGGCACAGGCCTCCTCACTCATAAGAGAGAGGGTTTAATCCCTGATATTTTCTAGGATGTCCATTTTAATGAAATGCTGTTGAGGGTGGTTTTGTTCTACATGAAATATACAACATATGTAATTGCTTAAAGAGTAATACTGCATTGTATAAAATAGCTTGGTAAATAACACATATTTGTAGTGAATAAGTGTATACATTCGCGGACTTTTTTATCGAATATTTTTACACTTCTGTACTTAAATTGAGGTTAGGTAAATTTACTATTTACTAAAAATCACGTGGAATTTTAACTTAATATTAATCATCTGAGATTTTACTATATAATTTTTAAACAACATAAAATAAAGGTATTTCATTATACATAAATAAAAATAAATTCAAATAATCTTTCATTTTCATATCGCAATGTCAAAAAATGTAGTGCAAAAGTGTAAAACACTTTAATGAAAATATCGAAGTAATAAATTAAAAAATTAAATTTATAATTTGTATTAATTATCGACACTTTTAATATTTTAAGTTCATTAAATTCCTAATAAATCTTCCTTTTTCCCCTCCCTCTAAGTCTCGAAAATCTAAACTATTACATTTGTATAAATATAAACAAGACTTAAAAAATTAGTTTACCAAAGTAGTTTCACTTCTGACACGTGTATCTTGTACGCATGCACTTTTATCCTTTTTTTTTGCAAAAACGATTATATTTCAACAATGTATAAATATTTTAATTATGTGGTCCTACATCAAGCGTCATACAGGTTAAAGATTATTGAAGTGAATGAATAAAAAGTATTTTATTACGTACGTATATATAAACACACCGTAAGGTAATTACATAAACTGGAATAAAATTAACTTCTGTGATTGTTTATTTAAACAATCACCGAAGTGAATTTTAATTTATTGTCGTATGGGAGTAGTAGCCCATTAATATATATTTACATTACAATTCGATATATGCAAATATCGTGCGTCAATGTAAGACGTGTTTCCTTTGTTATACATCAATCATTTGTCAATGACATGTTTATTTTTCAAACTTCTCAGTGCGATAATCAGATTTCTAATAGAAGCGAGTCATAACCGTTAAAAATTTTAAATACTCAACAAAACGAAAAAAAAAATTTTTAGATACTGAAATTTATTTTCAAATAACTATCTTCTTCTTCTTCTTCTTCTTAAAGTGCCTCTTCGACTAGCGGAGGTTGGCAGTCAGTTTAGCATATTTAAATCTGTCTCTTGCGAGGCGAAATAGTTCGCAATCCCAGTCCATTCTCTTATGTTGCGAAGCCATGATTTTTTTCTACGGCCAACACTCCTTTTACCAGCAACTTTGCCCATTATGATAAGTTGAAGAAGTCCGTACCTCTCGTGTCTAAGGATGTGGCCGAGGTAGGATACTTTCCTCAACTGGACAGTCTGCAAAAGTGCGCGTTTTTGGTTGACACGTTGTAAAACTTGTTCGTTGGATAATTTCTGAGTCCAACTTATTGCCAACATGGGTCTGTATACCCACATCTCGAATGCTTCAATACGTTTTCTGAGATCTTCTTTTACTGTCCAAGACTCGCATCCGTAAAGAAGAATGGGCCAGACGTAGCATTTTAGAAGACGAACACGCAATGGAATTTTTAGATTGCGACAACAGAAAATTTTTCGCATTTTTTTAAATGAATCCCGTGCTATTTCGATATACGTCTTAACTTATTGATCACTCTCCATAGCTTCATTAAGCCACGTACCCAAATATTTGTAATTACGTACTCTCTCCAATTTTTGGCCCGCCACGGTTAAACGGTCGTTATCCACACCTTTTTTAGATATAACCATGAGCTTCATTTTAGATACGTTCAATTTGAGCCCCGCATCATTACTGCACAAATTAACTCGGTCGACAATTTTTTGTAAGTCAAGACTCGGCGTACCTGAGGTTATTTATATTGCGTCCATTGATTTTGACTCCACAGTCCAAATCACGCAGTGCCTCCGACATAATTGCTTCCGAGTATAAATTGAATAGAGCTGGTGACAAAATACAGCCTTGCCTAACATTTTTATCGATATCAATATCCTCCGTCAGTTCGTTTTCCTCCCGGATATTAGCCCGTTGATTCCAATACAGGTTCTGCATTATTCGCATGTCTTTTCCATCTAAACCGACATCATTTAAAAGTGCTAGAAGACAGTCATGTAGCACGCGGTCAAACGCTTACTCTGCCCTTCTGTACCAGAACCTGTATTGCAAACAAAACTTCTCTGGTATCAACTCCCACTCTGAAACCAAATTATTCAAGCATTGCAAGTTGTTCATCGCACTTAGTTCTGAAACGTTCATGATGATGCTGAGAAGCAACTTCAACACTTGGCTCATAAGGCTAATTGTTCGAAAATCTTCACATCTCTTCGCATTTGCTTTTTTCGGAAGAGTTACAAGTGTCGACTTCAACCAGTCTCACGGTAATTGTCCGGAATCGTATACATCTTTTTCTGGGATTTTTAAACTTCGTACATTACATGTTCCTATGTTTAACTCTTTTTCTGTTTTGCGCCTGGAGATTCTTCGCACACCTGTCCCATTTAAAGGACGCCAGGAACTTGGGGCCATTTCTTTCCTTAACTTTTCCATGTTAAACTGACTACTAGGGAGAAAATTGAGCAGTGGTTTCCCGTTGCCTTCTGCACCAGGCGTTTAAGAAGCTATTTAGACTTCAAGGCCGCTGTAGCCTGCTCCTACTGGTTGCCTATTAGAGTATATGGGTATACCCCCATTCCTCGGTCTCCACTGCCTCGTTCGTTGTCTAGCAGGGGGCACCACGGAAGTCGGTGTTACCGGACTACCGCCGTCAGTTGTTCAGAGAACGTCCAACGCGTGCAGGTAAGGTTGACAATTGGATCGGAATAGGTGTTGTTTCCGTTCCCTTTTATGCCCCTCAAATAACTATAACATAATAAAAATCTTTGACCCAAATGGGCGACTATAATACCTAAAATACGTTGTTAAATAGCGTTTTAAAATGTAAATTACAACATTTTAATAAATCAATATGGATATTTTACACTACACAAATACCAAAAATAAACAATATTCGAAAATGTTTTTGAGAAAAATACAAACACCATTTTAATGATCTTACTGGTGTTTTAGTGCACGTACTTCGTAATCAGAGGTCCCAACTTAAATTTCAGCAGTACTTAGGGTATAATAATTTACGGAAGTAAGCCTTTACCTTTTTTGCGCTAAGAGATACTTTTATACACAAAACCCGTCCCATGGCATGCGTAACTCGGTAAAAGAGGATGCCTTGCAATAAATCTGTGATGGATTTATTGCAAGGCTTAGCACTTTACCATCTTAGACAGTCCTCGTGGCTCCACCGTGTGGGGGGTCTTCCTAGACTGCGTCGTCCGGTGCGGAGTCGCCATTGCAGCACCTTCGGGCCCCAACGTCCATCGGTTCGTCGGACTATGTGCCCCGCCCATTGCCACTTCAGGTTCGCGATTCGTAGGGCTATGTCGGTGACTTTGGTTCTGCTAAGGATCTCCTCGTTTCTGATTTGATCACGTAGAGAAACTCCGAGCATATCCCTCACCATTGCACGATGAGTGACTTGAGCTATCGAATGAGGCCCATAGTCAGCGACCACGTTTCCGATTCGTGTGTAATCACTGGCAACACGCACTCTTATACAGACCTTAGACAGTATAATCAATTTAAAATCTAGTGAAACGGTTAAACTAAGCTGCACTGATAAAAAAATATTGTGATAGAATTTTTCACTTAAAATATAAAATAAAGTGATAGAATTTTTCACTTATATTATTGAAATAAATTATTATCTGCCGAATTATTAAACATGTGATTACATTGTATATAATATCCCAAAAAAAGGTAAGTAGCAGCCCATTAATGTTCCACTGCTGGGCACTCACTCATCGGAGAGAGGGTTGTTAGAGCATAGACCAACCACGCTGCTCCAGTGCTAGTTGGCAGGCATAGTACACAAGTGCAGTCTATTCCTTCACTCTCATAGTTCGAAGTGACAGGAATCCGACCCGATCGGAGGGAGATCAGGCTCAGTACCGACGGCTTACCGTGCTCTCCGAGGCACGGGGGTGGAGTACACTGCCAACTTCCCAACTTCGGGCAATCTTTGATAGTATACTCAATATCGATTTTTTAATTGACCCGAACCCAGTACCTCATGACTGTAGCCAAACACAAATCCATTTCAATTTTAGAAAGGTACCTTATTATAAAGCCTTATTTTCAATAATATTTTTGTTTAAACATAAAGTCAGACAGGAGAAACAAATCTTAAAGAAATATATATAAAGAATTTTATTAGCTCAGTGAGTTTTTCAGTAACATCATTGAATTAACGTAAAACTTACAAAAATTGCATACGTATACACGCGAAAATGTGACAATATTGAAAATATTATAACAACTAAAGCTTACCACATTTTAAGAAATGAAAAACAAAAATTTTATAAACCTGCCAACTACAATCCAGTCAAGTAATTAGTCGTAGGTCAAAGGCGTCTCTCCTATATGTGATGAGACCTGTGCCAAGTAACGAATAGTTCTGAATAAATTTCCGTTCAATCAAGATTCAAATGAAAATCTATTATTTTACAACTACATCTAGCTCTGATATAAAACAAGTAACATACATAAATTATTACATAAACAGTGTAAGTTTCATGCAAAGAAAAAGTAGAAAATATGTTAAATTTCGTAGTAAAAATTCACAGTAAAAAGTTTAAAATAAGTAACCCCAAAGACAATGCTTTCATAAATTATTCAGTATATTGCTATATATATAAAATGGTCCACTATGGGAAACATTTTTAGTTAACAACGTTTCTTCTATGTAACAATACATTACCTACTCAGCTACGAACAGGTAAAATAAGCTTTTTTTTTGTCGCTGGGAAATGTATTTACGCACCCCGCCTGTGAGACAGATGGGAGTGTGGGACTCGCCGGTAGTACCAGAATACCCACTAAAACCCAGCGGAGCCCTCGTCATTTGAGAATGGAAGGACCAGAGGTTCGTTGTGGCATTCCACTCTGGCCCCTCCGAGTGAAGCCGGCTCAAAAGTGCACTACAGGGGGAGGAGTTGGATATACCTCCGTCTCCTGTTTCCTATTCCCCTCCGTCCGGGGTACTGTGCTTCCGCTGCATTCGCCCTCTCTCTTTGCCGTGCCTCCTTTAGCGAAATGACAGTTTCGCAGAAGGTGGCAACAGCATTCCAGACCTGCTCGTTGACAAGCATTGCACCTATTATACTTGCCAGCGAGAGGTCTGCACCGATCTGCGACGTCAGAAGATGACGCTGAGGTCCCCAAGCAGAGAATGAAATATCTTTATTAAGATGAATTTAAATATTTTTAAATTAAACAAAATTTAGAAACATCACATACATAATATCAAGTTTTCATTTACGAAATCATATAAACACGAGCTATATTTTTTCTAATATAAGAAATTTGCGGCATGTAAGAAACNTATATAAAAATTTGAATAATATATTTAAGAGTTCTTAAAAACTTAACTATAACTAAACCGCCAACTACAAAAAAACAATTATTATTAACAAGAATCTAAATTAACTAAATATTTTAACCTTTATACGAGGGAGAGAGAGAGAAAAAGAAAAGGGGAAAAGATATACGTTTTCCTCTCGTAACGTTATAACTACTAATTATACATATGTCTTATTATTACTTCTCTCGTACTAACATCCTAAATTTCAAATCAAGAAATCACTAGTGCATAAACAAAAAGAGAAAGGTATAAATAAAATTAACTTAACTAAGACTTTGATGTACATAGGATATATAAAAAGAAAAAGGTAACTTAACTAAGACTATGATGTACACAGTATATAAAAAAGATGAAGGAATAAAAAAAAAATAACTTAACTGAAACTACGATGTGTACAACATAAATAAAAAAAAGAAGAAATGAAAAGATAACTTAATTAAAACTATGAAGTACCCAGCATACACAAAATAAAAGGAATAACAAATTCAACTTAACTAAAGCTATGGTTTACACTAACCTATTAGAAGTTGATTTCTCGTGACATTTCTGATGTTACAATTTAAAGAATATTATATACATTAAACTTGTACAACTCTTACGTGTAGCTTAGCTGTAATTTGTTTTTCTCTCTGAATTAAAACTACAATCCAAATTAAATACAGGGAGGGTTTAATGTTAATAGATAACCTATGAAATAAGAATATTTTTATTTAATTCTAGTAGACTTCATTAAATTAATAACTCATTTAATTGTACCTGTATACGTTTCAATAACAAACTCCCAGAAGACATTCAATAGATGTCACATAATAAATGCAAATCCTTTGTTGACAGAAAATTAATTGAAAACTCCGACTATATAATTACAAAGATTAGTTTAGAATATATAAACGCGTGGGAGTAAACGAATTGCTTTAAGGTAAATATAATAAATAAACATAATATTGTAATGACTGAGTTGTTTGTGGGTTCTTCTCAGGACAGGACGTGAAATTAAACTTTTAGTCGTTACTTAATACCATCTCACATTAAAATTAATATGAGAAAGCGATTACAATGTTCAAAAGCTGCTGTAAAGGAATGTTGAATATGAATATTTGAATGGAATTTTAACAATGTGCACAAAAAGTGATGAAAAAAAACAAAAAATCTTAAAGGAAACAAAAACTTAGAGAAGAAGAAAATATATATTGTTACTGATTAAGAATATTTAGAAATAAATTTTGATAAGACAAAAACAACTTGTACGCCAAGAGGGCAAAGAAAGTGCCTATTTTTTCAAAACTCTTTTTGTTCTGGAGCTGAACGTTTTTATATCTTTTGGAGCCGGTGGAACTGCTGTCGGTGGGTAAGTCACTGATGAGGTAAGCACCGGTACACTTTGTGTTGAGCTCGGGATGGCTCTCAGCTCGGTCATAGTAGTGACGCGATGTCGCGTGCCATCAGGACTCAGCACCACAATAACGCCATCCCGGGTCCAGCATTTTGTGACACCGAAGCGCTGGCGTGCTGCGAGGAACGTATTGTGGCGGCTCTTAGTGAGAAATTCTGACAAAGTGACCCCAGTGCCTTTCAAATTCGTTTTTGAAGCCCACACTTTATCTCTGAGAGACCAATCTTTAAATTTAACTAGGATTGCTCGTGGCTTCCCACTATTAGGACTTCCCAACCGATGACACCGACTTATACAGTCTAAGGACAACTGCTGCATTTTTAAGTTATGTGACAACAGTTGAGTCACACAGGTGGATGGATTTTCTTTTTCAACTTCTTCAACACCGTGTACTAGGAGTATTTTTTTTCGGGAACGCATTTCAAGTTCGTCGTATTGTCTTGATAAGAATTCAACTTGAAGTTGTAGGTTTTCCAAGGCAGTTAACACAAAGGAACGGAACGACGCAAACTGTGAGTTGATGTTGGAGGTGGGATTCGCAGCTGGACTAACCCCCTTCAGTTCTTTTTGGAAATCACTCATTTTAGTGTTAAATTGTTCTGTTAACTCATTTAATGCACTTCTGATCGATTCCATAGTAACAGGTTATTATGACACTATCAAAAAGTAAGGTTATATAGCACACACTATTTGTTTACGTGATATAGATTCTTTAGACACTTTACAAATACTTGAATAGTAGCTGACAGGTTTAGATTACTCACACATTCATAATTTATTTATTTTAACAAGTTTAATAACTTATTAAGTTTATCAACAGAGCAGAGAAAAAACGTCGACCTATTCGTTTCACTCCTACCCTTATGTTGCGAAGCCATGATTTTTTTCAGAACCTGTATTGCAAACGAAGCTTCTCTGGTATCAACTCCCACTCTGAAACCAAATTGGCTATTCGCAAGTTGTTCATCGCACTTAGTTCTTATATATTCATGGATGATGCTGAGAAACAACTTCAACACTTAGCTCATAAGGCTAATTGTTCGAAAATCTTCACATCTTTTCGCATTTGCTGTTTTAGGAAGAGTTACAAGTGTCGACTTCAACAACTTGCGGTAACTGTCCGGAATCGTATACTTCATTCATGAGCTTAACAAGAACGACGATGTTGTGTTCCTCAATTAACTAACATATATCAATGTAGATGTTATATAGTCCCGTTTATTTCCCTGGCTTGGTTTTACTCAGAGCTTCCATTTCGTCTCTTCCGGCAAAATTGAATATCCTTAGATGTTCCTAAAAGTTAAACCTTCACTCCTCGAGTGATCGGTAAACATAGATGCAATATACTGGCCCCAAAGATGTTTCTTTTTGGATATATCTAGAGTTGGTATCTGTTGTTCATCCACCATTTGGTTTGGCAGCATTCGACTACCAGTGATTTTTTTATTTCTTTATGTAGGTGAAATGCATCATGTTTATCGTAAATGTTTTCAAGATACTCACATTTTCGAAGGTGCCAAGAATCGCGGGCAAAGCAATTTTCTCGTCGTATTGTTTTGTGAAATTCTTATACCTTGCAACATTGGTTTGTTTACAGAGTCGTCTTTCTTCCATAAGCTTATAGATCTTTCCTGTCATCCAAACTTGTTTTGGGATCCAGTCTTGGTTTAGATAAACCTCAATATCCGAAATCAAGGTTTTCAATATGTTCCATGTTACTTCGGGTGAATTAGTAACTATTTCTTTCCTGTCTGCTGCCCAATTATATATTGCCATCGCTACTCTTGCTTTCGTATCTACGAGTATATCCTTCAGTTTTGTGATATCAGGTCTATCTTTTTGGACCTTTTTCTGAATTTTCTTTAGGGTCCATGCTATTGTAGCAATAAGTGGGTTATGATCAGATCTAATATCAGCTCCAGGGAAAGAATTTGACTTTTAATGCAATTTGATTTTTAATGCAATTTTTAAATCGATTATTTAATTATATGCTGTGAGTTATGTCGTGGTGAAGTGACAAGTATATAAACGTCTTGGTGGTAATTGGAAGAAGGTGTTCATAACGACGAGGTCATTTTCTTGACAGAATTGGACAAAATTCGCCCTTTTCGTTCCTTATACCCAAACCAAATTTACTTATAACGCCTGGGACCTCAACCTCTCCAACTTTAGAATTCATATCGCCTATGACTAGGTTAACGTTATGATTTTTTGTCAATGAAAGCAAATGTTCCATTAGACAATAGAAATCCCGTATGTCTTGGTCAGTCCCATCGATGGTAGGGGCATAAACTTGGATGTTATTGATATTTCTAGGCTTTGCTTGTATTTGAAGCATCATAGTGCGGTTAGAATTAGGTACAAACCTACAGATCGAATTTAAACTTTTTGTGTTTACAATTACCCCCACCCCATATTTATTGGAGCTCTCATCAGTGCCAGAGTGATCTCTATTTATTTATTTATTTATTTGTTGTTCGCAACTTCCTATCCATCTCACATCACTGATGCCTAATACGTCAACATTTAAACGTGGAACGTTTAAGTGTCCTTGCATACATTATGGACTTTTACTGGGATTTTTAAAATTCGTACATTCCATGTTCATATTTTTACTCTTTTTCTGTTTTCCACCTGGAGATTCTTCGCACATCTGTCCCATTTAAGGGACGCCAGGAACTTGGGGCATTTTCTTTCCTTAACTTTTCCATGTTAAACTGACTACTAGGGAAAAAATTGAGCAGTGGTTTCCCGTCGCCTTCTGCACCAGGCGTTTAAGACGCTATTTAGACTTCAAGGCCGCTGTAGCCTCTTCCTACTGGTTGCATAGTAGAGTGTATGGGAATACCGCCATTGCTCGGTCTCCAGTGCCTCATTCGTTGTCTAGAAGGGGGCGCCACGGAAGTCAGTGTCACCGGACTACCGCCGTCAGTTGTTCAGAGAACGTCCAACGCGTACAGGTGAGGTCGACTGCTGGGTCGGAATAGGTGTTGTTTCCGTTCCCCCTTACCCTCTTTAAATAACTATAATATAATAAAAATCATCGAAACAAATATGCGACTATAATACCCAAAATACGTTGTTAAATAGCGTTTTGAAATGTAATTAACAACATTTTAATAAATCAATATGGATATTTTCACTACACAAATACCAAAAATAAACAATTTTTGAAAATGTTTTTAAGAAAAACACTAACACCATTTTAACACCTTTTACCGACTTAGCACTTTACCACCTTAGACAGTCGTCGTCGCTCCACCTTGTCTACCTACCTACACTGCGTCGTCCGGTGCGGGGTCGCCATTCCAGCACCTTCGGGCCCCAACGTCCATCGGTTTGTCGAACCGTGTGCCCCGCCCATTGCCACTTCAGGTTCGCGATTCGTAGGGCTATATCGGTGACTTTGTTTCTGCTAAGGATTTCCTCGTTTCTGATTTGATCACGTACAGAAACTCCGAGCATATCTCTCTCCATCGCACGTTGAGTGACTCTGAGCTTTCGAATGAGGCCCTTAGTCAGCGACCACGTTTCCGATCCATGTGTAGGCGCTGACAACACGCACTCTTAGACAGACCTTATACAGTATAATCATTTAACAATCGAGTGGAACGGTCAAAGTAAGCTGCAAAGATAAAAAATATTCATGTTGGAGACTGGGAACTGTTGAGTGATGGAATTTTTCACTTATAATATAATTATTAAAATAAATTATTATCTGCCTAATTAATAAACATGTGATCACATTGTATATAATATCCCAAATAAGGTAAGTAGCAGCCCATTAACGTCCCACTGCTGGGCACAGGCCTCCTCACTCATAGTACACAAGTGCAGTCTATTCCTTCACTCTCATAGTTCGATGCGACAGGAATCTGACCGGACCGGAGGAAGATTACCGTGCTCTCCGAGGCACGGGGGTGGAGTACACTGCCAACTTCCCAACTTTGGGCAAATATTGAAATAATCTTTGATAGTACACTCAACATCGATTTTTTAATTGACCCGAACCCAGTACCGACTGAGGCCGAATACTAATCCATTTCAATTTTATAAAGGTAACTTATTAGAAAGCCTTAAGTTCAATAATATTTTTTTTATAAAATCAGACAGGAGAAACAAACCACAAGGATAGATAAATAATTTTATTAGCTCAGTGAGTTTTTCAGTACCATCATTAAATTAACGTTAAACTTACAAAAATTGCATACGTATACACGCTAAAGTGTGACAATATTGAAAATATTATCACAACTAAAGCTTACCACATTATAAGAAATGAAAAAAAAAATTATACACCTGCCAACTACAATCCAGTCAAGTGATTAGTCGTAGGTCTTAGGCGTCTCTCCTATAAGTGATAAGACCTGTGCCAAGTACTAAATAGTTCTGAATGAATTTCCGTTCAATCAAGATTCAAACGAAAATCTCTTATTTTACAACTACATCTTACTCTGATATGTAATAATTTATGTATGTTACTTGTTTTATATACATGTTAATTAATAATTTATGAATGTTATTGAATGTTTCATGCAAAGAAAAAGTAGAAAATATTTTAAATTTCGAACTAAAAATTCACAGTAATAAGTTTAAAATAACTAACCCCAAAGACAATGCTTTCATAAATTATTCAGTATATTGCTATATATATAAATTGGTCCACTATGGGAAACATTTTTAGTTGACAACGTTTCTTCTATGTAACAATACATTAACTACTCAGCTACGAACAGGTAAAATAACCTTTTTTTTTCGCTGGGAAATGCACGCATTTACGCACCCCGCCTGTAAGACGGGACGGGAGTGTGGGACTCGCCGATAGTACTAGAATACCCACTAAAACCCAGCGGAGCCCTCGTCATTTGAGAATGGAAGGACCAGAGGTTCGTTGTGGCATTCCACTCTGGCCCCTCCGAATGAAGCCGGCTCAAAAGTGCACTAGAGGGGGAGGAGTTGGATAAATTTCCGTCTCCTGTATCCTATTCCCCTTCGTCCGGGGTACTGTGCTTCAGCTGCATTCGCCCTCTGTCTTTGCCGTGCCTCCTTCAGCGAAATGACAGTTTCGCAGAAGGTGGCAACAGCATTCCAGGCCCGCTCGTTGACAAGCATTGCACCTATAATGCTTGCCAGCGAGAGGTCTGCACCGATCAGCGACGTCAGAAGATGACGCTGAGGTCCCCAAGCAGGACATTCGGCCACCGTGTGGTGCGCTGTGTCCACAGGAGCACCACACTCGTGGCAAGGTAGAATAACCTACCCTAATACTTACAATTTCTCAAGCCGTAAAATGTCTTTTTTGTCTAAATAATTTCAAATTACTTCCTCATCCACTAAAACAAATAATTTATCTACATCTACAAATGTTTTTCAAAAATTTTTAGGGTTGCTGGTAATTGCAATCACTCTTTATCGTAAGTTAGTCGATATTAGTCTGAAAGTTTATTTCCACTTAATTTCTGATCACTTTTTGATCCTCTACAATAGAAATTTACTATAAACCTCTATTACTGTCTTTTATTACTTTCTAGTAATCGCAATAACACTGTGTAGGAAATAAAAAGGAGTTTCAAGAACATTTATTCAAACATTTCTATCGATTTTTGTACTAAAATAATCCAAGGACTTTTTAGTACAAAAATTTATAAGCATTTCACTCCACTTTAGCGTTTGTAGTTATTATAATAACGTGGTAGAAAGAGTCGAATTCACTTTTGAGTTTTTCGCAATTTTACTGCTTCTTATCAACATCTATTTAATAAAGCTAAGTAAATAAATAAAATAAACTCTTGCACTACTTCTCTCTTCCGGAAATTCAGGTAAAAAATATAGTCAATTTCTGGTTTATTTCTTTAAAAAAATTTTAATTGGCTTTAGAAATATGTATAACGATTTTAACGAGAACTTCATTGGTAGGTATACAAAATTAATATCATAATTTATTTTACAAATATGAGATTATTTATAGAATAGAGATTTTATTTTATATTAACTTATACAGATTGCATGAAACTGAAACAACCATATTCAGTACGATTAGTCATATTTTATTTCAGATACCATGGCACAATCCAAAACTTTTTTAACGAGCGATAAAGGAATACGGGATTGTATTACTGACGACAGCATTGTAATATCTGGCATGTCAGGCCTATTCCCATCATGCCATAATGTCAACGAACTATCAAGTATACTTTATAACAAGGTAAAATAGTTTATAAAACTTGAACATACGTATATAAGAATTTCGTTAGCTTGTGTTACCGTGCGAAGCTTGGGTGCTGCTGTTCTTGGTTATTGATAATCTAACACTTGACTGTGATCACACGGCGATTATGGATATATGCTGTCATTCTTTTATTATTTTACTCATTTTAGTACTCAATTTATTCCAAGTAGTATAATATTTCCACTCACTGAATTTAAATTAACCTTTATTTGCTCAATTACAAAAGAGCAATAAAATATTACTTTTACAGAAAATAAAGGAGACCCATTTTAATCATTTGCCACTCTTTTACATAACCCAACTCTCCTCCTTAAAACTCCTCCTCTATAGCGCAAACAAGAACATCTCCACACCAACGGTTTTCGACGGAAATCATATGTTATTAATATATTTAGCATTATTTAAAACCCCCAAAATGAATGTCATCTCAATATTATTTGACCATTCAAAAGTGTTGTAATATGTCTACTTGAATCAAGATATTTTGATTTCATTTGATTTAAATAAAATTCAACATGCCCTTAAACACTTTCTGGGCTCTTCCACTTCTCTCCGATAGATATAATCATTTATAGTTTGTCAAGAATTATCTGACTCTTTCTGGTTATTTTGCCATAGTCTGCGGACAAATCTTAATCTTATTGCCTTCAATATTGCAATTAAGGGTAAGCTAGCCCACAAGTATTCGCCAATGGATTGCATCCAATGTATAATTAAGAATTAAACAGCAGACAGTCTTTTACAGTATATGGATGCATTTTCAGAAAGACGGTGATGTTATATTTTAGCGTAATTATATAAGAATATATATGAAAGAAAACTGCCTCATTGGTCTAGTGGTTAGCATGTTCGACAATAGACATGAGGTCCTGGGTTCGAATCCCGGGTCGGGCCAATGAAAAAATCAATATTGTGTTTTCTATTAAGATTTTCTCAATATTTGTCCGAAGTTGGGAATTTGGCGGTGTGTGATCCACCCCCGTGCCTCGGAGAGCACGTTAAGCCGTCGGTCCTGCGTCTGATCTCTCTTCGGTCGTGTCGGATTCCCGTCACATCGGACTATTAGAGTGAAGGAGTAGAGAAGTGCACTTGTGTACAATGCCTGCCAATCCGAGGTGGAGCAGCGTGATGGGTCTGTGCTCTAAAAACTCTCGCTCCTTGGAGCGAGGAGGCCTGTGCCCAGCAGTGGGACGTTAATGAGCTGCTACTTACTTTACTTTTACGTTATATGAAAGAACACAGGGTAACTCACATTCATCCGTCTTCACTTATATTATTAGATAAATCCAATCAGCAAGGAAAACAACCGCTGGTCCAGTAATCACCCTGAAATTAACGGATACAGTGGTAACGTGCCTGAAATTGACTTGTTTGATGCGCAGTTTTTTAAAGTTAACGAACGCTTTGGCCAGAAAATGGACCCAATGGCACGCAAGTTGTTAGAGCAAACATATCACGCAATTTATGATGCTGGTAAGATTTTATTGTGCAATTTCTCTTTTTTCCTTCGAAGTATTTAATTTTCTATCTACATTTCCAACGATTTATACATAACAAATTTACTATAAAATTACTTACAACGCTGTGTCTATTTTGGGATCTAAGTTTTGAGCAAATCCAAATATTTACATAATGAAAACATAGATATTTAACTACTTAAAATTAAATCATTATATAACTATAGATATTTTTAGAAACTTTTATCGCACAGGTATTACCCCCGAAGATATTTCTGGAAAGAATGTCGGTGTTTTCATTGGATTGGACTTAACAGAAACAAAAAGTTTCGTACTACACGGCGATAATACAAAGTCTCCTTTTTCCTTAGCTGGGTATGTCTACGTCAGCGCGGTCTCCTCGGAGACTTTAAAATGCTCCATCGCTTATTTGAATCAATTCACTTATTCACTCTTTCATAATATTCACAATAGGTCAATTGTTAACTTCGTCACAATATTTAAAAAACTCGCTCTTTCAAGATTTAACAATATTTACATATAACACTAACACCCCAACCAGAGATTAAGAATGAATGCCTCAATTATGTTAAAACTCAACTTTTATAATATATGCTGTACAATAATAATATAAATCATTGAGAATGATAATATCCTGTATCATGAGATATAAATAATGAAATAGAGTGAAAACAAAAACTTAGTTTATTGTTAAACATTTTTAATATTCATTGATTACTGTATACATGATATTATAATACTGTACGTTTTTTTAAACGTAATGCGAAACAATTGTAGACATTTGAAAACGTTCAGAAAATCTGTTTTTATTAGTTGAAATTAGTTAAATCAGGGCATCTGCCTCATTTGCCAGCCTGTGGAGTGATAAGGGACCAACAAGCGATCTCATCCAAGGATGAGGAGAGAATTCCTAGGGTTTAGTGGGTATTCCAATAAAAAAAGGCTGTGGAATTAAACGATCAAAAAATTGTTCTAATGACAACATAAAGGTCATCGCTTTTCTGTTTTATTCTGGAGATTATATATTCGCAAAAAATATTACTATATTGCCCAAATGTTCTTTTGTAATGAAGCAATAGAATCAACTGTGTTAACCATTATTTTTAGATGCAGTAAAACAATGTATGCAAACCGCATTTCTTTTTGGTTAAAAATTAAAGGGCCTTCTTATGCTATAACCGGTGGTTGTACTAGTTCGATCATAGCTTTGGAAGAAGCATTTCATGCTATTAATAGAGGACAATGTGACCATGCCATCGTTGGGGGGTCTAACATTGCCTTGCACTCAAATACCCCAATTCACTACGGAAGGTATATATAAAATTAAATTTACTGATACAGTGCTGTAAAAAATAGCATAATATATTAATCTGGCAGTTTTTATGTTCGTAAGAAGACGAACGTTTAACATTCTTTAAGGTGAACTTTATAGCATTCCCTTTTTCCAGTTGAACAATAAATTATTACCTTCACACCATTGTACTGTAGTACGAGGGTTGGTTACGTTGTCATAATCTGTTAGTCTTCGAATGTCCTTAAATGTTAGCAAAGTATCATCTGCAATTCTCATGATCGTTCTTAACAAAGTAAGGGTAATCATTAATATAAAGGTAAAAGATAAAACTTTCTAATATGGAAACTTGTGGGTTTCCCAACGTACTTACCTTTCAAAATACATGGCTTAAATGCCTTCTCAGGAGTCCAACCCGAGACTTCTACGTTTAAGAATCCGAACGTCTCACCTCTAGGCCATCATGGTATATTTATTAACAATCCATCGGTTATTCATTCGTAGTATTCCTGTACGAAACGTATATGTTTATTTGCTTAATCTTAAGTCTTTAACCTTTAGTCCAAAATATTACGATAAAGCTTTGTTTTGGCTTCTCTTAGGTCAATTAAATTAAGTAAAGATGGTAAAACTAAATCTTTCGACAATCATGCCAATGGATGCGTTAAATCTGAAGCAATCGGCGTCCTTTTTCTTCAAAAAGCAAGGAATGCACTCAGGTATGTTATAACAATTTATTGTTTCTACACAGCATTTTCGTCGTCATCGCTTCAACCACTGCTGGAAATAGGTCTCATGTAATGATGCCCACTAGGCCCGATCTTATGCCGCTTTTAACCAGCGGCAACTCGTTTGATGTCGTCGGCCCACCATGGAGGGTCTGTCTTCGCCTTCGTGGTCGCACACTACAGCAATTTTAGATTTCAACGTCCCCAACATGGTCCCGGTCATTGCCATTTCACCTTTCGTAGAGCCATGTCATTTTAGCGAATTACACAAATTTTAATTTGTGTAATTCGCTCCACCGGAAATAGAACCCAGGACCCCTGCTAATGAAAATAGCATGAGCATCATTACGCCAGTGAAGCGGTGAAACAGCACTTCGTTTCTATGAGTATATATAACATATGTGATGTGATTTTATTTTAGAATTTACGCTGAAGTTGTGAATGTAGAATGCATCTTCAATTGCTTTCTACAAAGTAAAACTGGTCAAAAATATGATTTTAATCGAGATCCTGAATCTTTGGTCAATTTTTGGAAGAGCTTCTATGAAAGAATAAAAGTAACGCCGGAAGCTGTGGAATACGTAGAAGCTTTTGGTTCAGGTTGTAATATAAGTTTAATATACAGTATTTCCATAAACTCGGTTTAAGATAGATTATCGACTCTATATAACTGGATATCTTAAAATCTATATGCATATGGAAAAATTACTGCAGGTTTTGTTGGTAAAATCATAAAAATCTTGTCTGTTAATGAAGTCAATTTTCGAGAATGTTAGTCTTCATATTTTTAATTTTTTCCAGAGTTATGTTTATCAAAATTACGTCTAATGTGAGTCAAAAAAACACTGCGTATCTAAAATACTAAGCAAATAAGAATCGGCACTATACTAAGCAAATAAATTTACATAAATAGGACTCCTTTGTAATTATTCCTTAAATAATATGAACTCCATAAATATTTAAGGATGCTTATGAAACTCTCTGTATATGTATAATACACATTACTATATACGCTACGCAAGCCTATATACCGAAGCATATCATTTTGCTTTATTAGTATTCCACTCTATTTTATTTATTAGCTACCTACTAATATATTTTGAATCCATAACAATACAACTCGATCGTTACGTGAAATTCATTTTTACAGCTAAACCTGAGGCTGATAAAGCTGAATTAGAAGCAATTCTCGAAGTTTTCTGTAAAAACAGAAATTCTCCGTTATTGGTGGGCAGTGTTATGTCAAATATTGGTTATAGTCACAGTACATCAGGGCTTTCAGCTATTATAAAGGTAAACAATGTTCGTGTGCATTTGGGCCCATGTGAGTGTATGGGTGTGCGTGTGTGGGCGTGTATGGTTACTTAGGAATTGACTTTATTTTTTTGGTATAACTTCTTTTAATGGCAAGTGTTCTACAAAAAACGCGTATAAATATAGCGAATAGATAACTCAATCAATAAAGTAGTACAATTGTTTGAAGCAAACAACTTATTACTCAACGGGAAAAAACAAAATGTATTAAATTCACATTGCCAAACGTAAAGCAAGTGAAACCTATTGTTAAACTTAATAATGAGGAACTTGATCTGGTATACAGTACCGTTTTCTTAGGCATTACGTCAGAAAGTAAACTACAGTGGGGCCATATAAGCGGTCTATCGAACAGGCTCAGCTCTGCGGCTTCCGCGGTTAAAAAAATTCCCCGTCTTACGGACGTTGAAACTGCCAGACTGGTCTATTTCAGCTACTTTCAGAACATTATGTCACATAGCATTTTAATCTGAGGTAATGCTGCTGATATAGATGAAATATTTGTGCTGCAGAAAAAAGCTGTTCGTGCGATCTACAATATGGGGCGCTAAGAAACAAATTAAGAGTAGTGGAAATAATGACAGTTCACGGCGTATATATATTAGAAAAATTGTTGTACGGCCATAAAAATATTGACTCTTTTAGGAAAAAAAGCGAATGCACGTCATATAACTTAAGAAATAAAAATAAAAGTGCTGTAAATTCCAGTAGGCTAGATAAAATTGACAAGTCAATCAAAGGCAACTGTATACGTTGCTACAGCAAGCTCCCAGAAGTTGTTACAAAGGTGTCTCTTAATAAATTTAAATCTTTTATTAAAAGAAAACTAATTGAGAAATCATTCTATAATTTGATATATTGTAATGATGTTGACAAAAATAAAAAATGTACACCCGACTGAGTATGTGGTGTGTGACTCGTAACTTTAGATTTTAAGTCGTCCTTTAATGTTATCATCAGTCATAAATAATATATAGAAAAAATGAAAATTTTGCGATGCAAAAGTACTGTAATAGCCCTACTTGAATGAAGATATTTTGACTTTGACTTTGAATAATTTATTTAACAGGTTCTCTTGGGTTACCACAATGGGAATTTAGCTGGAAATTTACACTTTAATGAGCTACCACACGATATAGCTGCGTTGAACGATGGACGTATACAAATATTGTCGGATAATAAGAGTTTTAACAGGTCTTATGCTGCGGTTAATAATATTTCATTTTCAGGGAATGACGCTCATGTTCTATTACGTGGTTTTTACAAGCCTAAGGTAAAGTTAACTTATATCCACTATATTTTTAGTAGATTAAAATATATTGTCTCTAAAATAACGAGTTAATACACATTTTCTTGAAATTTCAGGATCTTTCCAGATATAAGTCGAATATTCCATATTTAATTACCCTATCTGGTAGAAACGAATCTGCTGTAAAAAAAATAATTGATAACTTGAAATCTCGTCCTATTGATCCTGAAGAACTTGCACTTCTTCATAAATTACATAACACAGAATGTCCGGGACATTTAGGCAAGGGATTTGTTATCCTTGGTATGTACTTTGTATGGAGAGTCTATGATATATTTATTATTTAAATTTATTTATTCGATTCAACCTGTAGTGGAGCTGCGAGGTGTGTCTGCGCTCTAAAAGACCCTATTCCCTACGAGTTGGGCGCCCTATACCCAGCTGAGGGACTTCAATGAGCGGTGATTTGTAGGATTCTCGCGTATATTTGTTATATCAAATAAGGGGCTGTATTCATCTCTCATTATTAGCGTACTCAGTGTTTTACTTACCATGTAAAAAGTGGAGCTTCATCTTAGTGTAATTATTTTTTAATAATTGTAATTTTTTTTTGTGGTTTTTACACCTAGATACTAACGAGAAAAACGAAACAACTTGTCTCTTTGAGAATGTAAAGTATTCCGACGGCAGTAAAGGACCGATATGGTTTGTATACAGTGGTATGGGCTGCCAGTGGCCAGGTATGGCGATGCAACTAATGGAAATTCCAATATTTGCTGCGGCAATTGAACGGTATGTAATAATATAAATAATAATTTACGTATATAATAAATAAAATTTCATAGTACTGTAAAAGAAAATTATTATTAGACTTCCACTTGACTACTATGATACCATGTATAATCTACTACGAATTAGTACGGACCGGATAGACGATATGGTTGCTTGACCCGCTTTTCGTTGGCTGAGCCGTACCTTCCACTTAGCCATCAGGGCACCCTGGCCGCCCTATACCATCTTCTTTCTCTCGCAATTTGTGTTGGACATCAGATCCAAAGCCGTGCTTCCAATATTCTCTCGTGTATACTTTCGAGCATCTCTGCGGCCAAATCCCAGAGCTGCATAGCAGCTAAAGCGCAACCTCCTCCCCGAAATTTGTGCGGTATCCTCTTATTAGTCTCACCGCTGTGGTCCGATGTGGTTGGCGCATCAGGGTTTTGGACAGTGAAGCAAGAGTATATGCGCATATAGGAGCTCCATAGAGCGCCAAAGCGCGTACCACGCCCGCAGTGAGCCATCATGTCATACCTGGCCCTACCTTATTTAGCAAGAGCTCAACACTTCAGCCGCCCTGACGAGCCTGGGCGAAAGGTGTTCGAAATTTTATTCTACCAGCAATCATAAATCAAGCTGAGGTGTTTCGTGATATGTTCGATGTCTATGGAAGTCCCCCCTAAAGACAGCATTTCTCCAAGACTTATTACGAGGCCCATTAATATAAAATCAAAATTAGAATCTTAGGCTTCTAAGATATAATATCTTTTTTATGTTGTTTAACCAAAAACTTCTTACAAGTTGGCCTTATTTAAACTTCTACTTATCTTTTACACTAGATGCCGGCGAGTTTTGGAACCTAAAGGAATTGACATTGTTGAAATAATTACATCTCCAGATAAAATTATGTTTGAAACAATCATCAACGGCTTTGTTGGTATCACTGCTGTTCAAATTGGACTTACGGATATTTTACATGCACTGGAAATTTTCCCTGACAACATAATTGGTAAAAACTTGCTTAAAACGTAACGTTGTTAGAGGAATATAAATTTAAGACAGAAATAAAGTAAAACGTAGAAATTTTATACTTCTTTAATAAGTTTTGATTAATTAAATAACCTACAGACAAATAATTAAAATTACAATTTAAAGAATCTAATATGTATAAATTGTAGCGTCACTGCAGTAGTTCTTGACTATAAACTTGCTGCTACTAAGATAATCTTGCTTTGGTCTATTGATTATAGGACATTCGAGTCGGGTTAATTCAAAATTATTATTAGATTTACCGAAACTCCCAGTATTTTCCCAAAATTACGAAGTTGGCAACCCAGTGCCTTGTCAGTTGTGGGCCTAATCACTCTCCGGTTGCATTGGTTTCGTCGTCCCATCTAACTGTTAAACTGCAGAAAGAGAGAGTTCTCGTAGCTCGCACTAATAACTAATCTCATAAGACAGGCCAATATTACGTAAAAACTATATCATATAAGAAGTGTCATACAGTGAAGATTAGTTAGGATTGTGTGAAATGCTTGAATTATAACAACATATCTGAATAAATCTAATGTCACTTAATTGTCTTAATTTATCATCGCCTTTCTTATTCAATTCTTCGCATTTTCGAAGTAATAGGCACCCAATTATTGTAGCAAACTTTCAAATAAACTATGTAAAGTATACTTGTCGGATCACGTCTGGCATAGGCTTACAATAACAAATACCTTAATATATTTTTGTTGGTCCCCCTATTGTAATCCCGTTACTAGCACGGGTCCTGGATTCGATTCCCGGCTAAACAGATTTAGGAAATTGCATTGGTCTAGATCAAGACTAGTCTAGACTAGTGGAATGTTTTGAGTTGTATCTAGTTACAATCCCATTATAGAATATGTATCGCAAAGCAAAAATAAATGCGTTCCGGTACGATGCTTGGATTCTACATAATCCAAAAGTGATAATTTAACTCTTACCAGTTTAGCGCACTTCCCAATTACACTAAGTCATCACTTACCATTATCTTAAGATATTCAAGTTAAGCTGTAGAAAGAAATCTAAAGTTTATAGTTTTTCAAAATTAAAAAGTAATGTATATTGTGTTAGACTACAAAGACAATAAAAAAATTACGAACTTAGGATCATATTCAAACAATGTATGAAAGCAAATACTACTATCAATTGCAGGTCACAGTACTGGCGAAATGGCCTGCGCCTACGCAGATGGATGTCTTACAATTGAGGAAACAATATTGTGTTCATATTACCGCGGCCTCGCCATTACAGAGACTCCGAGTATTATTGGGTCCATGGCTGCTGTCGGGCTTGGCTCTCAGAAGGCATATTTTATTGTACTATTAGTAGATTTATGACTTATAAAAGAAAACGTCAATGGTGGTGGAACACGTAATTGATTATTATCAAAGTATATTAAAGTCATCAGTGTTCAATCTATATTTAACGTCACATTGGTAATAGAACCGAGCTGCAATCATTCACTGAGTGCAGCTTGCAAATGGATTGGGGATATCGAAGAAGTACCAAGTAGAAAAAAATAACAGTTTATCCTGAACTCCGAGTGCATAGCCAATTGGTGCTACTGGTCTGAGTAGCCCGTGTACGTCAGTAGGCGATATACTTGGAGATCAAAGTTTGCTGGCATACTTTTAATGTTTATAGCTACGATTATACTGAATTAATTTATTTTTATAGATATCTAAATTAATTCCACCTGAGATTGTTGTGGCCTGTCACAATGGTCCGGACTCCAGCACAATATCTGGGCCCGCTGATGTTATGAAGAAGTTCGTGTCACATTTAATGGAGAATAGTATATTTGCTAAAGAATTGAACAGCTTGAATGTGGCCTTTCACTCGCATTACATTAATGACGCAGGTAATAATAGTAATATTAATTTTATCATTTAAAAAAATTCAGTTCAATCAGTTCTAAACAAACACCCATTAAGTTGGCATACATCACAACTCAAACAATTGCACTGATTTTATTTGTTTGCTGGTTCACATCTGTAAAAAATATTTCAATTTTACTGTTTATGCGCCATTCTTAATTGTATCTCTATTTATATATGAGTGTGTCTTAGTAAATCGATATCATTGTTTTAACTAAAGGTCCTGGACTAGTGAAATATCTGAGCGAAGTTATCCGCAGTCCAAAAGTACGCAATAAGCGCTGGATCTCTACATCGGTACCACAGGAGAAATGGGACGAACCAATTGCGAAATACTGTTCGGCAAAATATTTTTCAAATAATTTACTGGTAAATTTTATACTTCACCCCTTAGTCGCATAAGAAATCATCTATACAAATAAAATATACTGGAGTATCTGATTATAATTTGAAATTGAATTTTTGAAGACCTTGTGTTGAGCGAAATCAAAATATTATTTTTTCAAGTAGGCTCAAAAAGCAATTTTGAATTGTCAGTAGTTTATTCGTTGGTAATACATCTACCACCGATTAGGACATTTGAATCTGCTGGGAAGAAACCGGCAAGAAACTCAACGGTTACTCCATTAAACATAGTTTTTGTATTCATGTGCTAGTGGAATCAAGTCCAAACATTTTAGTCGCTTAAATAATCTTTAACATTGTAATATGCCTTCTGTAATAGGACGTTTTTAACATATTTTTGCTCAACCCGACAAATGATTTCTGAATCTTCTTCACTCTAAAATATGGCATTACAAGTTGATTTTTATTTCTTGTATTAATATTGTGTGTTCCACTCTTTTTGCCGTATAAATAAATATTATTACGGTTATACGAGTATATAATGTTCAATATATATTGCGACGGTACCGTGAGAATTGATATTTCTTTGAATTTATCTCCTATAGAACCACAAGCACCTAATTAATATATTGAACGTATTGCTCTTTTTTGTAAATTAAAAACAGTTTTAATGTCCGCCGCCTTACCTTATAACAATATGCCGTAAGTCAATTATGCGTTCGTTGATCCGAGCGTCAGATGATTTTTGATTTTGTGTTTCATTTTTTGATTTTTTTTAGTAAAGTAATATATTTGTATGAATCTATCATTTCATTTAGCTGTATTAACATGATGGAGCGTAAATAATGCTAATAAAACGTTTTCAAACAATGATTTTTTAATCAGTATCGATTTTTTTGATCTTATCATCAAAGATGTCATTAAGACTATCATCTGTCTTCGTTTTCGGAAGCGGTCTAACACCTTGTATATATTTTTTCTTTTATAGAATCCTGTTCTTTTCGATGAAGGATGCCAACTTATTCCAGAAAATGCAACTGTAATCGAGGTAGCTCCTCATGGCCTATTGCAGGCTATCTTGAAACGTTCTTTACACAAAAGCTGTAAACATGTACCTCTTACAAAGCGTGGGCATCCTAATAATGTACAGTTCTTATTACAAGCCATTGGAACGTGAGTTTTGTTTTTTTTTACGAAAGTATTTGATTACATTTTTCTAAGATAGCTTTCTTGTTTATTATAAATATTTTTTCTATATAAAGTCCAGATTTAAATCTATGTAGAAATATGTTTGTAGGTAAATATGATAAAATATGCTACCTTATTTTTTCTTTTATATATATCTAAATGCATTAATAATAAATCATGACCTCATATACAAAAATCCTTGAAGATAATAAGAAGAACAACTACTACTAAGTTCTGACTCGGCTTAAATAAAATTTAATTGAAACTGGGTTGGAATCTAGAAGCAAATGACAGAAAACGCATTGCCCTTTTTGAGATGAGGTGTTGGAGAAAAGTACTACGCATTCTATGAGACAAATCGATGGGAACTGAATATCACCGACCAACCAAGACTTTCGTTCACGTGGCCTACAAGAACTGTTGACTTTGTTGGCCACATTGCCGCTTACCCGATGCTAACTTACAAAAACTTTTATCAATGGAAAACTGAGGGAAAGAGTCCGAGAGGAGGAAGTCCTGTGCGCTGGACTGATCAAATATGCACCACTTTCAAAACCCAGGTCTTGTCAGCCGTCCATGTTACATAGAATAGAAGCAACATTACTAGCGCAACATTACTAGAAAGATAGAAATATTATAAAAGATCAGGGCCTTCATCATTGGGATAAAGACGCAGAGAGAGAGAGAGAGAGAGATAGACAAATATATATTCACTTATTGGCAATAATGTATGCTTTGTAATTTCTTTATAAAATAACGAATTAAACTATAATAGTAAAGTGTTGTCCATAGCTCTCTGGCTCTCGTAGACTAAAGACGCTTAGCTTCCTTAGTCAACGAAAGCCAATTATTCAATTCTGAATTATACTGTTAAATAAATTCTGAATTATTTTTGTTCCTACAGTCTGTTCACCGAAGGATACACTCCAAAGATTCAAACACTATATCCAAAAATAGAGTTTCCAGTTTCTACTGGAACGCCATTACTTTCACATTTAGTCGAATGGTCCCATGACATGACATGGTAAGTTAAATAATTGGTTTTAATACATGAGTATTGGTTCTTTAAAAATTTTAATACAAATATATGTTGGATATACGGTATTTTTTCTTACATTGGTATGAAATGGTATCCCCTAGTATGTGGGTCATTCTCTCCCTGATAGATTTCCTCCCGGTAACCTAGCAACCACTTGTTTATCGAAGTGTCAAAGGTCTAAGTTATCATCCCACTACGAGAGAGTAATAGGGCATCTGCAACCACGAGTCTGCGACCGAACCCGAGTAAAAATGACCTATGTTTTTCCTTAGGTGCCTAATAGATTATTACCACTGTTTTGTGTTATTGTTTATCTCACTTCTATAATATATTGTTGGTTCCTTTTTATAACAAAAATGAAGCGAAAAATATAAGTAAAATAACGAAAAAAATTGAAAAAAACAAATTTTAAAAGTAACGTAACAAGGTTTGTTTCTAATAGTATTTTCTTTCATATTTTGGAATTCGCAGGCCAACTTTTCATGATATTGATAAATTTTAATTAAGTATTTCTAATAGTTTCTAATACGAATTTTCTTTCCAGGGACATACTTAAAACTAAAAATATGATCAAAAGCGGCATAACAAAATGTCAACATTTGATTTCTGTCAATGACGACGAGCATAACTATTTAAAAGGTCATGTTATTGAAAGTGAGTTAAGCTGAATTTACTAATATACTAGTTTACTATAATTAGTTACTATAATTAGTTTTTATTTCATTTGTTATAATCACAGTAAAACAAATTAAAATACCAATAGCACATATTTATTAGATAGACCCGTAAATTCGAATCCGGTGCAGGCATCCGTTGTTAATTCATCATTTTACTATGTAGTAGAGAAAAATGTTGTGAGGAAGCCTATATATCCCAGAAATAATTCTAGAATTTGCGTAGCATGCTAAACCAAATAGAAGTGGTTCTACGCTCTAAAAACTTCATTAGGGGTCAAGAGGCCTTTATCCGGACATGATATGTGAATAGACTGCAATTTACAACTACCTTTATATGAATTTTAATAATGGTTTTCATTTTAGCTAAAAATACTTATCCTTTTGCTGCTACCCTAGTAGCAGTGTGGGATACATTAGCAATGGGTACAGAAAGACAAAAAAAAGCTTTTCCAGTGCAGTTCCGTAATGTACATCTTTATATACAGCCCAAGCTACACAATCAAAGAGCATTGAAATTAAAAATTAGCATTCATATGGGATCAGGTCGCTTTGAGGTAATATATTAGATCATGTTTGCTAATGTAGTTTGCTAAATGTTTTCTAACGACATATTTTAACTTTTGTAACGCGGCAATATTTACTGATTAGTCAACTGACGAATACTTTACAATACATACCGGAATTAATACGTCGAAATTCAAGAACAGAGTTGAAAGAGCTCGAACGTTTTCCGACTTAAAACGCCCTCCAAAGTTATAGTTCTTTTTTTTTCATAAAATATTTATTTATTTTCCAAATCACAATTACAGGAATCCAATTTCGATAGCGTAAATACAATGTTAACTTGCCAACATATATTAAAAGGCAGAAAAATATATTTCAATCTCTAAGTAATACTACTATGGTGCGTTTGGCGCGGTGCTATGTTTTTGGTTCTTTTGGACAATGTCAAAGTAGGTTGATGAATTGCTTATAGACTTTTAAAAAATGGTGTAAATAAGGATTTTGAAGATATTGTTTATGTGTAGAGAATGCAATGAAAGGAATCTGCAGATCATTAATAAAAGGGGAAAAGCCTTAAAAAGTATAACGATACGAAAGTTTCAATATCTGGATTAAATAATGGGTAATAAAAACTAAACATTGCTCCATTAATACAGAGCAAAGTCCAAGGAAAAAATCTACAGATCGTTATTCCGCGCAACTATATCCAAAATACGAATAATTCAAATGATAGCCAACCTCGGGTATTATAAAAAGAAGAAATTTTAAGTACACTTTTGGATCAACATTTTTATTATTAACATAATTCGTACTAGTAATAAGTTCATGTTCATTTTTCGCAAAAATACTTAGACTTATCTTGTCAATATCACCAGAGTGCCATATTCTTTCAGCTTTATTCCAAATTCATCTTTATTTGTATTATCACCGACCATCTTACGAGAACACAGTAAAACGCTTACCTGCACATCACAAACGAGTTAAAGGAAATTATTATAATTTTATTTTAAATTTTGTACAATAGGTTTTGGACGAATATGTCAAAATAGCAAGCGGTTTTATCAATGAAGTGGAAGAAACATCGCTTATACAAGATGACGAATCAAACGACGATATGGAATTGACATCGGAAGATGTTTATGAGTTACTAAGCGCTAGAGAATATAATTACTTGTAAGTATTACAAAAATTAAAACACATTGTAATTCAATACAAAGAGTAATTAACACGCATTATTTTTTTTAGAAATGAGTTTCGTAGTATATACAAAGCAAATATGGATTTGTCTAAAGCTTATTTATTATGGAGAAGCAATTGGGTGACATTGATCGATGGCATGATCCAAATCAACACACTAAGACATCTTAGTGAAGGCCAATCGCAACCTGTCTTCATAAGAGACATTACAATAGACGTTGAAAAACATTTCCAGAGTAAAACTATTCAGATAAAAGACAACGTTGTCTTTCCAGTTATAATATCTCACCACACCGAGTAAGTTAATAACATTTAGTAAGAAGGCGCAAGTGACTTCAATTAAAGCAATTAGGATTTTTGTTAAATTTTCTATAAATATACTGTATTGTATGCAAATTATCTCCAATATGGTCTGTAACAAATATCTAATACAAAACAGTACCGATTAGAGCGGGGCAAATAATTAATTAGCAGAATTGTATCTATAATTGCTTTGGTACTTACGTATTAACGCCATCGCAGCTACAAACGTGTCGGCTTTTAAGATTAGACTAGTAGAGGTTAGTCTTTTAATAAGATTCCTAATCACTTCTGGGCTTGCCTCCACACAGTTTTAAGAAATATGTAAAAATGTCCTATTACAAAAGGCATATTATAATGTTAAAGATTATTTCAGCGACAAAGATGTTTGGATTTGCTTCCAGTAGCACAAGAAAGCTAAAGACATTGTAACGTACGAAAACTATGTTTAAAGAAGTAACCGTTGAGTTTCTTGCCGGTTTCTTCTCAGCGGAATCAACTTTCCTAACCGGTGTTAGATTGTTACCAACGGACAGACTACTGACGATTCGAAAGTGCTTTTAGAGCCTATTTGAATAAAGAGTATCTTCATTCTGATTTTAGGCATTTTTGTCGTTAGGAACTGCCACCGCAGCCAAATCATAACTAACTTAACCTTAAATATTGTCATGTCAATACATAAGTACAAATATTTTTAATATAGAGTATTATTTGACGACAAAATATGTAATAAGTAAGTTAAATTTTAACTACAATTAAGTTCTCATTAATTCTATAACTTTCTAAATTTTGTTACCGTTTCAGATGTGGAGGTGTCTCAATGGAAGAAATAAAATTTTATGATCTTCCTTCATTAGACAAAGAAAAAACGTTATTACATTTTCTTTCTCATAACTCCTCTAAATCTCATCTCGTGGACGTAAGTAGAACAGAAAACTACTCCATTTTACGACATCTATATTTGTTAATAAAGGCATAACAAGGCTCAAGAAAGCCTGCTGTTCTAGACATAATATTACATAAAATTTCGTGCCAGAAAACTACAGAGGTTCGGCTCTTTAAAATGGAAACGTATACTATCATCATTACTCCAGAAAAGTTTTTAAATTTTACGTATTTCTTGGTCTTTGCTATAAAACTCTTTCGTTATGACAAAGTAGCTATAAGAGTTATATTGCATACTGATATGAGCAATTAAGTGCTCACTGAAATTTTGAAACTTCGTTTGCTTTGATGTCCAATAAATTCACATAGATTCCTATTGTATACTCGTAAACGTCATCATTGTGCTTTTCGGTTAAGGAATCTCACATATCCCGACAGCAATTCTGGAATATGTGCAGCTTCCTAACCAACAAAGTGGTAAGTCTATGTTCTATAATCCCTCTCTCCTATAAATGAGGAGGCCTGTTCCCAGTAGTGTAACATTAATTAACTGCCACTTACCTTGTTGTTAATTTTATTATTCACAAGAGTACCACTTCCGTTTCAGGGAACCTTTCAAAATGACACTAAGCTGTCAGGTATTCCTGTAAAGGTACAGCGGCTTTTTTTGTAATAATCTTTCTTACTGTTTTCTATTTTTTTTATAAATTACTCGTTCTTGTATTCTAGATTCAATATTTAGCCTTAAACGATGAATGTGTTAAAATGAAATTGGGAGTGGCTCCCTGCAAAGGAAAGGATGTGTTCAGATATGACTTCAGTGGCACTCTACAGAAGTATGAAAAAATATAACTATTAGAGAGAAAAATATAACTAGATAACTTTATATATAACTGGGGTTACGAGAGATTAGGTTTTTTTAGCTTATTCCTATGCAATCAAGAACCCCCGATTGCTTTTCATTTACTCATTATTCAAAATAGATTTAAAATATCAGTCATCTAATTTTTTTCATTACTGACAGTTAAGCGCTTGACTTGATCTCACCTGATGGTAAGTGATGATACAGTCTAATGGAAGCGCGCTAATCTGGGTAAGAGGCGATATACCCCTTACGCTCTCTACACAGCATCGTACCGGAAAACAAATCTCTTTGTTTTGACGGTACGTCTTTGTTGGTAGGGTGGTAACTATCTACGGCCAAAGCCTCCTACCAGACCAGACTCAGACAAATTAAAAAGAAAATACGATTTTCTAAATTCGCCTAACCGGGGACCGAATCCGGGATCTCTGCTAGCAAAGCGAGTACTTGCACCACTGCGCCAGCGAGGCCGTCGAAATAAATTTATAAAATGTATAGCTATTATCAATACCGAAACATTTACAATACACTAGGATTATCAATTATCATATGCAATAAAAGAATTAATTCATCGGTGGCTTTTAATGTATAAATGATAAAAATTGGATGTTATTTCGATTATAGCAATAACAAAAAATCCATAGGTAACAATTGAACATTTCTCCACCATTTTTGAGTTTTGTTGTAATTACAAAAACCCTCGATAGCAAGCAGTTCTGTTTGAAGTATTTTTATTCAACGTGATCACATTTAATCATTTTCTGATCATTATAAACAAAGTTTCTTGAACTATGCACTCTTTTAACACCAGTTTATTCGAAATCAGTCCAAAAGTGATATCATTCAACTTCATAATTATATTCTTATGATTCTTTGGTCTACTGCAAACCTCTACAAATGTTTCTCAGTAATTTTTGGCTTTTGTGTTAATTAGCGATTAGGATAATAAGTCAGTTGTGCCTAAAATTTCATTTTAGCAAAGCGCGCGTAATGGGTATTGCACAAGGTCAACTGTTTGACGGAAGTGTTAACGGAAAACCGGAATTATTATGGCCTGTTCCGGAACATTGGACTCTGGAGGATGCTGCTACTGTGCCCTTGGCTTATTGCTTTGCATTCTACTGTCTTGTAATTATATATTCTTCTATAGTTTAATGCTAACAGTAATTTCTACAAAAGTAGAAGTATATATTATCACTAGCCTGGTTAAGTATAGGAAATTGTATTAATCCGTCTAGTTTTTCTATAACTGGATTCGTTAATGACTTCTGGCTTACCTAGCAGTAATGTCCCCAAAGCAAAGATTTTCGTTAAGGTAATAGACCAAGTAAACATATCTATTAATAAATAATGTCTGAAAAATTATACATATTTCACATCGTCTTGACACATAGATTATTTACGACCGTTACGATAAATAGATAACAACCAACAGTTCTGTACTTGGTGGTGTCATCATTTCGCAGTTCATATAGTTCTTAATCACTTACTCATCTATTTGACCACGGTCTAGAAGCTCAATTTACTATTTTATAATATACTTAACGCTTTATTTTAATACTATGGTAATAATTATTTTGCAATTGTGAAAAGGTCGCTGACTATGGGCCTCATACGGACGCTTAGAGTCACTCAGCCTACGTTGAAGAGGGCTATGCTCGGAGTTTCTGGACGCGATCAAATCATAAATGAGGAGATCCGTAGCAGAACCAACGTCACCAATATAACCCTACGAATGGCGAATCTGAAGTGGCAATGGGGCACATAGTCCTACGGACCGATGGACTTTGGAGCCCGAAGGTGCTGGAGTGGCGACCCCGCACCGGGCGGCGCAGTAGGCGCGGAAGGTGGACCGACGACATAACCTCTTCATGCGGGTAGCTGCTGGAGCCAGGCGGCGCAAGATCGGGCCTTGTGGACATCATTTACGTGAGGCCTATGTCCAGCAGTGGACGTCCATCGGTTGAAGCGACTGCGACGACGACGATGACGACGACGTATCGTCGAAATATTCTCGTGCATGAGTCTGAACAGATAGGTACTATATAACAGTATTCGGATCGAAAGGCTCGATAGTCCAGTGGTGCCATGCATGGATTCTCGTTCAGACACGTAGGGTGGTCAAATGTTCGGTTGACACCGCTAAGGTTTTTTTCATAAAAATAATCTTAACTGCTTGTTTGTTCATCTCAATTCATAATTATGCTTTACGGGAAAGGATGATATTGTAAGCAGCCTGTTAACCCTCAGTAGACCAGGATGGAGAGTTAATGATCTAAAAACTCTGTCATCTATTTGTGAGGCTGCCACATACTTTTTTTACCTTAGTGTTCGATACAAATGTAATGGGCAACAAATACAAATCCGTACAACAAAATGTTTTCCATGAATTGAAATCGTGAAAATCTTAGAAAATATATCTAATTTAGCTTTATTTTTGTAGTATACAGAAGGTCGGTTATACGGCGGTCATAGTATTTTAATACATGGAGGTGCCGGAGCCTTAGGACAAGCACTCATTTCAATTGCTCTAGCTCATGGCTGCGAAGTTTATACTACAGTGAGCAATATTAAGAAGAAGAAATTTTTGCTTAAACTTTTTCCAGGATTAAAAGGTAAATCAAGATAAAATAAAATAGTATTATAAAAAAACTAAAGGGTTTTTCGAGGTGAGAAATATATTGAAGTTTCCTACACTTACCTACACCACTTATAATATTAAGTAATATCATAAAAAGTTAATATATCACTATTTGAATTAATATATTTCTCGGTCGTTCTTTTTAACAGCTTAAATTTTGACTCAAAAAATTTCCATTGCATAGAGTTCAAACACTACAATAGATGCCAGCGCCATATCTATTAGAGTTACTCCAGCTAAACCTTTACTTATATATAAGAAGCTCTTTCTTACTCTTCACGAAATAGATGCGGTTGACGTAAAAGTTGGTAGAATTTCTTCAGTCGTAATGTAGAAGTTCACTAAGAATTAACTTCCCTCTATTCCTACTTCCCAAGTTCAAATCGGATTAAATAATCGAAAACGCAATTAACAATTACTGCTATGGTAACCATTGCCAGAAGGTTTTAATACCAAAATATAACAAGGATTTCAGAAGATGAATCCATCGACTTTCTCTAACAAAGTATTTCTCTATATTTCCATGGGATAGAGAACAAAGTGGTTAATATCGCGGGGAATAGCTAGTAGGTAATCTATTTCATAAAACTAGTAGTAGAAAAACTAACATGTCTTTATATCAATAAAGTATCTAATATAGCCTTTTTCGTATAGAGAATCACATTGGCAGCTCCCGTGACGACACTTTTAAAGATATGATATTTAATGGTACCTATGGAAAAGGTTGCCCGATTATTATAGGTTGTGTTAAAGAAGGTCTCAAAAATGTAAGTATAAGTTATAAAATATAAATTGAAGTGATACAACATTTTTTGAAAATTTACTTAAAGATAAACTCTAGTAGGTACATCTACTTAACTTATAATATATATATATATTAGTTATATTATAAAAGTTTGTGTAAATTGATATCGGGAACATTAAGTGATTGATCACTTAATGTTCCCGACATCAATTGACACAAACTCATTAACACTAATAGCTAGGAACGCGACAGTTTCAACAGTTGACTGCTCCGGTCGAGCGCTACTCGACACAAAGATGGCGCCAGCATTCCACAGACACGGACCACCGATCCACAGACTCTTGCACTCCGACATATATATATAATAACTGTCAAACTATATATCTATATTTATAATTTTTTGTATATGAACATCAAGAGCGGAGGTTGGTGGATGAAAAACACTATACAAACTATATTCTGATCTTTACCAAAAAATTACACAAAAAAATCATAAACATGCAGCAGGTGTTGCAGCAGGTGTTCAGCACAAAGAGTTCTATAACAAACAATGCGACACATGATTTTTACATACTTCTTAAATTATATTTTTGGTTTTTCTTTTACAGATTTCAGCAATTTCTTGTTCAAAGTATGGTACATTTATTGATGTATCGCAAGTATTACACAATGATGATTTTGACATACAAATGTTTTGCTTGGTCAAAGCAAGGTCTTATTATATGTTAAACGTTTCGTCTTTATTTAATCCTCTGAATGCGAAACTGTTAAAAGTAAGTATAATTGATTCATTATAACATCTTGGAAATCATTAAAGTAAAACTAAAAATCCTCCCCTTAGACTTAATCAAAAAGTATAAAATAATTATTAATTTATTTAAGAAAGTGTTTAACAAAACATTCATTTTATTATTCAAAAGCGTGTGATGCTTTTTGATATTTATTGTAAGCACATCTTCCGCATTGCTTTTTTTTAAATTATATACTACTTATATTCAAAGCGTAGCATAATTTTGAATATTATTTGAAATGTTTGACCTCAATGTCACCCAATATAAACATATAATAAATACGGAACTACGGAACCAAAAATGCACCAGCAGAGCCGTTGTGTATATTTATAGTTCAGACACGAAGCGACAATTCACCATCGACGTATGGTTTTTATATGTGTTCCCTGCATCTTCACAGCAGAATAAACTTTCCGTACCGGTGATAAATGATAATACAAAAAAGCTTAATGCACCTACTTGAATGAAGAACGTTTTACTTTGATTAGGTTGAACTTTGATTTGTTGCTGAATCTAGTTTATTGTACTATTCAGGACATACAGCTGGCAGTCAGTGAAGGAATCGCACGTGGGTATGTACGGCCTCTGTCCCGAATGATATATAAACCGGAAAACTTAGCCCGTGCTTTGCGTTTGCAAGCCGCCAGCAAACATTACGGCCGAGTGCTGCTTCATCTCCAAGAAAATGAAATCCTTCCGTTTTATCCAACGAAGTAAGACTTATGTTTTTTTTAAATGTGGCAGTATAATGCTTGACAGTTATCAAAGTTGATGATGACTGCTTATTTTACTTTTTGCATATACTTAAAATAAGAGCTGCAAATATTCTAAGAGACTGGTGTAAATTTCTCGAAATCCTAAAATAATTTTACACAACAGTAGTTCAATTAGATACAACCGTTATTTAAGTTCGTAAATAACAGTGGTGGATAATTGGATAACAGATTTCAAACATTTTAAGGTCTTGATGTCTTCAAAATTACATTCATGTAAAAAACAACTTGCGCCTCACTCGACACCTGTCTTTTCTGTTATTTAAATACTCATATGCTGTAACTGCATTAAATACGGATTAAATTTTTACTGTTGCATGTAGTGCCGTTAACTAAATGGGACAACTGAACACGATATATGTTATTACCACTTTTTCAGATTAATCTGTTCGTCTGACCGATTACAACTTCTGTTATTTGATGACGATGCTTTAGGAATAAATTTCGCTGAAAGACTGATAAATCGCGGAGCGAAGAAGCTGATACTGCAATGCCCAAAAAAATCAAACATACTTCAGTTTAAACAAAGGTTTATTTCATTTCATTGATTATATTATTGATTATATATTATTATACTCCAACAACATTGATATATTAATATACTCCAACAGCGGTTTAATAAATAGTTTTTTGTTATAAAAGACTTACTGTTTTCAAATAAAAAGAAATACATACAGTTCATCAATGGATGAAATCCATTGATGAATTAGAGATTGATATATACCAAATAAAATGCCGTTAATAATATGAGATTATAACAGCCGAGCACCCGATCTCTCCAAAAACGATACAACAACGATACATCTCTAAACCAAAATATAATTTGGATATATGAAACATCAACTGCCTCATTGGTTTGGTGGTTAGCATGTTCGACTACATACGTGAGATCTTGGGTTCGAGCCCGGGTCGGGGCAATTCAAAATCGATATTGAGTTCTCTTTTAACATTTTCTCAATATTTGCCCGAAGTTGGGAATAATTTGGCGATGTGATCCGGAGACCACGTTAAGCCGTCGGTCCTGCGGCTGAACTCTTTCTGGTCGTGTCGGATTGCCGTCACGTCGGACTTTGAGAGTGAAGGAATAGAGAGTACACTCTTGTGTACTATGCCTGCCAACTCGCAGTGGAGCAACCTGGTGGGACTATGCTTTAAAAACCCTCTCATATGAGTGAAGAGGCATGTGCCCAGCAGTGGGACGTTAATGGGCTGCTACTTACCTATATGAAATAAATCTTATAAAAAAATGATACTTTTGTTAGTTCTAATTGTTGTATACTGTTCATTCGCTTATTTTGTAAAACTCTATGTATCTTGCTTTTTCTTAAAACTGATGGCGACCTAGTCATTGTAGTATTGCTGGATAAACCGAACATTAGCTAATCTTATAAAATTATAACACGTTTTGACTTCATATTCAATTTACAGACAATGGGAAAAACGAGGAGTTGAATTAAAACTTTCATCCGAAACTGTATGGAATCATCACACGGTTAATTCGTTTGCAAATGAAAATGTAGGAAAAGTAGAAGGAATATATTGCATCGCTCTTAGTAATGCCCAAAGAAAAAATATTTTAACATATTGGCAGCATTTGGATTGTACAATAGAAAAATTAAATTGGCCCTTGCGGTAAGCTGGCGTTATTTCTTTTTAATTGCAAATCTCTCGTAATATCTGGTCAAAAACGTTTTCACACCTTGAAGTCTCTCTATAGTTTAAATGAAACAAACCCAAAAAGTTTAGGCTAGTTCCCAAAACATTTTAAGTCCCATTTCAATACTGGTCATAAATTATTTTATGTTATTTAGTTTACACTCGCTTGAATAAGAATTAAAAATCTTTCAAAATTAGTTTTCATTAAATAAAACTTCAAAACAATAAAATAATAAAAATATATTATAAGTTTCAATCTCCATTTACTCTGTTGCGTTACTTAACTAAATAAACCTGGTTTCTATTTCAAATGTAATGAGGTTCATTTATTTAATAGAAAAATGATGACAATCTCCTTCTTTAGGTATTTCCTCGGTTCCCTCATTATTAATTTCAGTGAAATAAACAAAGAAGCAATTTTCAAGTTCTTATGACGGCTTCAAGTTCTTACGACATTAATTTTTTACAGATATTATGCAGTAATTGAGGCGAGTTCAAACATTAACAAACCGCTAAATCTACCAAGCGCTCATAAATTATTTAAGCACATAAAATTACCATACTTAAAACAAGTAAGTAGAGAATTATTGTTCACATATAGTTCTATATACTTTAAAATTGCTTCCTTAGATTAAAAAACTATATTAAAAGAAAGCTTTATTCAAAACTCGTAATATTGGAACGATTACTTGGACGATGATAAGGATAAGGTGAATGAATTGTTCTGAGCATAAAATAATTGAAATTATATTGTAATGGTAATGATAAAAAAGTGACGCCCGACTAAATTTTTTTTGGGTTCTTCTCAGAAGAAGGCGCAATGGAGCCCTACTCACCTTAGCTTCTAAATCGTTATTTTATGTCGTCATCAGAAATAATATGTTAAAGATCGAGATATTTGATCATTCTAATACTCTGTAAAAGTTCAATGTATTTTCAATTCTAATTCAAATTCCAAATTTTTAAATCGTCTATTATATTTTTCCTTTTATTGTTTCTAATGTAGGATCGTTGATGACATTAAAGAAAGGCATAAAATCTAAAATTACGAGAGTTCCCTCGCGCCATGTTCTGAGAAGTGCGCAACAAACTCACTCACTTTTTTTATCATCACCGTTACGACGTCATTATAATTTACTCTATTATGGTTAGATTAACTCATTCACATCCAAGCTTTTTCATCGTCCATGTAATCCTTCAAAATATATAACTATTTTGCAATTTACTTTCCTTTAATATAGTTTTTAAATTAATAAGAACGTTTCATAGGTATTTGCTATAGAAACGTATCAGTTACCCTTAAATGAATTATTAATTTTACGCCTACTAGAATTAACAACAATTCTATTTTTGTTTCTTATGCTATATAAGGTGCAAACACCTTCTTGCTTAAAAGTATAAATATTTCTATGATCATAGAAAAAGTTTTCAAATATACTCATATATGTAAAAAATACACATGTATGACTTGAGTAAACTTTATTACTAAAGTTTACAATCCAATACATCTTATGTTTTTATGCAGATTAAAGATGAGAATACAGTTGCTTTATCAGTGCACAGAGCTGTTGATGATATAGAAAGAGCAATATGCAGTAAGGAACGAGCAGTAGTCGTGCAAAAAATAAACGAAGTAGATGGAAGCGTAATAGAAAAAGTGGCCACACTTGCAGGTGTTTGCTTTTAAAATAATTTGAGATTTTCATAAAATAAACAGTTTTGTTGTACTTTAGAACTGGAATTACAAACAACATTTCAACTATTCTACTTTTATGTTACACCCAGAGGGTGCTTAGTCAGATAACCTGTCCGGTTACTAGTTAAGCACGCGGGTAAGCGAACCCGGATGTCTCGAGCTGTTACTACCGCTACAATTTATCCCCTCCGCGGTAGAAATATCCTATCCCCAACCCAAATACCTCCCCGAAACTCCTATCTGACTGTCATTTCCTATTTATAACATTCCACACCGATAAATGGCGGTATATCCATTCCCCGCTGACCTAATTGCTAGAGACCGATAACGGGCAGCAGCGTTATCGGTGCGAGAGGGTCAGCACTGCGATCACCAACCCGCCTGCCAAGCGTGGTGATTACCGGCAAAATCAGAAATGAAAATCACAAGGCAGCAACGGCCCCCAGTCCCCGGCAGCCCCGCTATTCCTAGCTCTGGCAGCGGTTATGGTAACGGCGGGGCAGGGGGTGCTAAGAATCTCCGGAAGAGATTCCGCTGCCAGAGCTGACGACTTGACCTGGCAACATACAACGCACGCACTTTGAGGACCGACGAAAAGATCTTCGAACTGGAAGAAGCAGTAAACAAGTTACACTGGGATATTATAGGATTATCGGAAGTCCGTAGAGAGGGGGAGGACACGATAATCCTCAAATCCGGTAACTTGTTCTACTACCGGGAGGGCGAACACCAGTCCCAAGGTGGTGTCGGGTTCCTCGTCC